>JXSR01S005045.1:10101-22426 GCA_000969725.1 Ophiothrix spiculata
GACCAGCGATCAAAAATGTCAATGGTGACCCCGTGGTCCGACCTTTCCATGGGGGTCATAGGTCAAAAGAAAGGTCAAATTTTCAACTCAATCAATCAATCAATCAAATTACTTTATTCACAATATCATACATAAATATACTATTAAAAACAATCAGAAAAACATGACAATGATATTGCAGGAATGATCAAAAGGCCAAGAAGGCCCGAAGGGATCATCCCCTGAAAAAACAAGGTTTCAAATACACACACAAAAAAATACAAAAAAGGATACACTACATAAACAAAAACCAAACAAAGCACATAAAGGGGAAGGGTGCACCAAAGTCAACAAAAATCATAATGGAGTTGAGCGTATCCTTACTGGTAAGGATACGTGTCGGATCTAGGTAGATATAGGGTTATGGTTAGGTTTAGGGTTAGAAATAGGTTAAGAAATTTTGAGCAGTAGGGTTTTAATTAAATTTTAGGGCCAAGTTACCGAAACTTTACAACTCAATTAAAAAGTCGTCGGGGAAAAACGGGGAATCTTCTCGTTGCTTTTTTGCAGCTTTCTAGCTCTGTCGCTTGGTTCGTTTAACACTTTTGTAGCTTTGCAGTTGTGTCGCTTTGCCGATTTGCTGCTTCATGTTGCTCTTAATGTTAAATTAATTTCAACACGAAAAATATTGTCGTGCAACAAAATTTTGCCGATATCGATTATCTCAGCGACATGTCGCTTGGCGTATCGTGTTACGCTGACTTGAACTATCGATGAAGAGCGCCCTCACGCAGTTTTCGGAGCGCCACAACTCTATGCGCCATCAAGATCCCAATGTAAAAACAAATTCATAAGTGAGAACTCAAGTAAAAACAAATTCAAGCAAAAAATTGGTGGGATATCTTTGGCGCACTCAGATAGTGAGGGTCAAAGGTCAAATTTTTCCAATCTGGTGCGTTTTCGAAGCTCCGTAACTCTGCGGGCCATCAACAGAAAACGATAAAACTACCAATAACGTGTAGAGAGAGAGTTTTTCTTTTATAAAAAATGAAAAAAGAAACTTGGGACATCTGCATAAATTTTGGTATTTTTTATGATTTTTTGAAAATTGGCTAAGTATTAGCATTTTAGGGCTGAAAGTTGCAGAATTCAACAGCTTTGCACTAAAAATATTAGTTTTTTTGGGAAAAAATGTTACACTCCATTACAGACCTGTCTCAATATGTTTGTTATTGTCCAAAACATGTCCAAAAAAAATTCGTGTACATGATAAAAAAATTTCAAAGACTTTTTTGATATTTTTTTCAGTGGCAGTGAAGCATGACAAGCAAAAAGCATTAAAAAAAAAGGCTTGAGTAAATCTTATTTAAACAATAACACAATTTTAAGAAATCATCTTAAATTTTCTGGAAGTGTATGTGTAAATTATTTTCTAAAAAATTTGATTAAAAATCTTTAATGATCCTGTAGTTCAACTTGAATAAATCTCTTTATATTGTATATATATGCACAAAAATATATGGTAAATAAAAATCTGGTGATAAAATTGGCATCTCTGCTACCAGAAGCCTGATATATTTTTAGATATGATATTGATGTTATCATTACATTATCAGTACGGAAAACAGAGAAGTGAATGTTTACTCGAAAAATAACTTCAGTTTTCAAATTTCAAGAAGGTATGGAAACAAGTTTTGAATATTGGGTAAGATAGCCATATCCGATTAAATGAACTCAAATTATTTGTTTTCTTGGATTAAGAGATTTTAGAAAGAATTTTTTAGTCCAATCGAGCATAGAGTTCACATATTCAAGGAGTATAAATATGGCAAACAGAAGCTTTTTAAAATTACTGATAATATTTATGTCAAGCATTACAGAATTTACTAAACTTGTGTGATCAAACTACATATTATTTGATTTTTTTCTATCATGCAAACACTTCAGTGGATGCTCGTTAATTGATTACAATAAGTAATCTAACAGGGGATGGTAAATAGGAAAAAGTTTGTTATAAGTTCATTAATTGTATAGACCTGATGGGAATTCCTTTTTTGGTCTATGTATTTGTATCCACACTTCGACACAGAAGGTTCCGGATTCTAATCCCAGCTTGGCCACAAATTTGTTTTTGGCTGGTATGCCTTGCGATATTTAATGGTAATGTAAGTGGGGCAGATCATGTTCAGTCTGTTACAATATGGTTCGAGTGGTGGAATTTTTACTTAACAGTTTCTACATTGTCTACAAGGGGGCATAACCTGATTGTTGGTGGCAGCGGTGGGCTCCCACTGCTGCCACCAAATTATAATGAACCGAATGTGACACACCTTATTTACATTACTATTCCCGCCCCAACCCTTGCCACATAACTTTGTCATAGTCAAAGGAAATGTGGCTCTTCAAGGTATGTTCATACCATAAAAGAAAGTACAGATTGGAAACAGGACTATTTGCACCCTAAAAAATAATATCGGCTAATCTAGGGGATTGCGCCACGCGGGCGCCATGCCTGGACCAACGCTTAGCGAGTGTGTAGTCACCATCTCTGCATTCTGTCACGCACTACTTTTACATGACAACAACGCAATATGCATCCTACATTTTTCCACAAAATTGTGTGTAAGCCCCGGCGTACGGAGAGAACAGCGCTTGACCGGCTCAACAGCTGCATTCTTAGTCAAATTACCATTCTATTTTGTTGGAGTATGGTTCATACATTGTACATATTCATAGTGGTGAAGAATTTTTTTTCAAAAGAGGTGTCTTTTTTCATACAGTCAAGAAAGAGTCGCCATTTTGAAATCACTAGATGATATCGCATGTTTAGTTCACATTTGTGAAACCAAACTATGCACTGCTTTTTTGCCACATGTGCAATGATAGGAACATACAACATTTGTTTGATTAGATAATCAGAGAAGTTCATTCATTTATTGATAAATTTAAGCAATTTCTTGTCACAATATGTTTGTTGTGACAGGTGTGTATGTTTATGTGATATTAATTCCTTTCCAATCCAGTATTCATCTTTCGATATATTTCTCACAATAAAATCTTGATTTTTTTCTACTTTCAGAATGACAAACTCTGGTATGACAAACGGCATTCCAAATTTATTATCAGGACCTACAATGGAAGATCTAGTCATTCCACTGGCAACCCTACCCAATCTAAGACGAGTGGATTCACAGGACAAAATCTACCGCTCATCTAGACAGGATTTGATATCCTCTGAAGATTGTAAACAACTCAACCAGCTTGGCATCAAGACTATACTAGATTTTCGTTCTCCATCAGAGTACAAACGCGCAAATGGGGACAAATTATTCGATGCAAATACAGAAGTTCTATCCACAGTTACACCTCGTAAATTCAATTCAACAAGCCCGATACAGACGAAAAAGGTGATGATTAATCCACCAGGTCCCGAGTACGAATCTCGGGTGAAGCGGCGATACCTTTTTGACTTTTTTCAACTGAATTACGTGACGGCGGTGTTCATGAGAGCTGCATGGTATCAACAGTTATTGTCATTGCTGTATCTAATATTCGACGTGATTATGATGAATCATTTCAAATATTTTGTGCGATATTTTGGCGTTATAGTTCTAAATCCGGCTGGATTAGCACAACAGTACATTGACATACTGGAGCATAGTAGCAGGCAGATAGCAATGGGTAAGAATGTCATGATAGGCACTGTCTTTCAGGCATAGAGAGAGTGATTATTGGCCATCACTCTCTTTAAATGAAGCTGAGGAGAGCTATTTATCACTCACCCACCATTGGCATAAACAATTTGCAAGGCAGAATATGAATGATACAATTCCTTGGAAGTTATGTCAAATCACTCTCCACAGCACACCTAAAAATCTGGAGGAGAGTGATTTGCAGCTCGCTTTGCATTTTTCAAAAGACAGTCCCTGGAATAAAGAAGATATCAGGACATTCCCATCATGCATTGCTTCTAGTATGTTTTTTGTTTTGTTTTTGCATAGGTTTATGTGGTTGGTATTAACTGTTAACGATAAAACTTAGCTGTAATGTACAATGAAGCATATCTGTAATGCAAGATTTACATGATCACATCCTGTTATAATCGCTGTAACTCCAAAAATGATTTCTAAATTGTTAAAAATACCCACTATTTAGCGATCATTTTTACCGCAGCCCTTACATTTTTGAGGTCAAAAAGGGCGGACGAAAATTTTCCACAATAATTTTTTTTTTCATCACCCCCCCCCTTACAAGTGTTGGTGAATGGTCCCTTTAATAGTTAAGTGTAATTTGAGTCCAGCTGTTCTAGCCCTTTTTATACCAAAGGAAAAACGAGGTTCAGTGCCGTGCACCATCTTCTTGTTGGTCATGGAGCCTCTAGCGTTATTGTACCTCCAGATTGCTCGTCAGATTGTGTTAATCTTCACTTGATGCATAGACAGCAAGTGCTTTTTATTTCGCACGCAAACCATGTCATATTCAACATTCAGCAGCATCATATCCAATTTGTTCTGAGCTAGGTACGCCAATTCCTACAATTCTGTTTTCAAAGTGTGAATCAAAATGGCGACCAGCACTGATTCTCTGTTTTAATTTCTTTGGTTGGTACAGACTGGGTAGAGCCCGGGGGGGGGGAGCAGTCAAATATGAAATGGATCTGGGTATAAGGCCCACGCTAAGACAGGCTGGGTCATTCGGAAAGAGCACAGGCTCAAAAAATGAGGGGTCATTGGGTGAGAGCATGATTTTTGGCATTTGGTGAGAGAAAAATACCAAATATGAGGGCTCATTTGTCAAAAAATGAATGGTCTTTGGGTGAGACAGTGAGAGGATGATTTTTGGCATTCGGAGAGCGAAATTTTTGACATTCGGTGAGAGAAAAATATAAAACTTTATGGGGTCTATGGGTGAGAGCACAGGCAATTGTGAAAAATTACTGGTCTTCGATGGACAGCGGCGCTGAAAAGGGGGTTCTTTTGATCCTTACATACGTGTCACCTCCAGAATCTTTCCATTTTAAAGGATATTTCGAGGACCGCATGCCAATAGCATTTCAGATTCCTTTAAAATAAAATTGAAGATACCATTTTAAATTCAATAATAAGGCATGCTCTGTTGATATAGAATTAAAACACAAGATTTTGATTTTGAGCAGAGGGAACATTGGATTTTCTGTGCTGGGAATCTTACCTAATTTCTGCTGGATAATTTCTGTTCCTATATAAAGGCCTGATATTCAAAAATATACATGTATATAAAATGTTTATATTTCTTTCAATGTTGTTATTAACTATTATTTGTGTTTTTGTAGCCCTCAGATTGCTTTCAGAGCCAGAGAATCTACCAGCCCTGATAAGCTGTGCCCATGGAAAAGACAGAACGGGGATAGTAGTTGCTTTAGTACAATCACTGCTGGGAAAATCAGTAGATTATATAGCTGAAGAATATGCATTATCTGAGGTATGTATTAATTTGAGATACTTTTCAATACTAGCCTGTTTGAAGAATATGCATTAGGCCAAAGAAAAAATCCAAATTTAGCGCATTTCTTTTTTTTATAGATTTTCAGTTTTTTTCATCTTGTTTTCTTACTACTGGAAAAAAAAAAGTTAAATAAACGGCCCCGAAAAAAAAAATAGTGGCCGAAAAATGCAATAAAAAAAGGGGATATTTCCGCATCCGCGTAGCCCTTTTTTACTAAAAAAACACATCGCATAGCGCTTAGGGTTTTGACCTTAAGTAAGCTGAGATCCTTTTTTTTTGCCTTATCTGAGGTATGCATATTATTTAATGGATTGTAAATACATGTACATGTATGCATTTTATTTGATCCGATTTCTTCCTTCGATTTATACTTGATACATGCGTGAGTTTCCAACAAAATGTAACCCCGGGCCTTGGTATTTGAATCATACATAGTACATGTGTGGGTAAAGGGATATCTAGGTATATACTAGGCCTAGTATGTGTGCAACTCCTCAAGGTAGATCATTCGCAAAGTGGACCAACGGCTTATTGCGACTTTTGAACCTCAAGAGATAAGAGTAAAAATGTTTGCCCAAGGAATTATTGGCCCGACAGGTACTCTATCCTGGACCTCTGTATTCTAAGTACCACGCTTAAACCGCTTGGTCATGCATACATTCCCTCATTCTATATCCATATCCATGTAATTTGTGATCATTTTAATCAATCAAGTTCAGAGCTAGTACTGTATAAGTGGTTTATTTCGCGCTACATTAATTTTTGCGCTCAATTCGCCGAGCGCGAAAATAAATGTAGCGCGAAAGGTCGTTTGTATATACCGCAGCACGTTAAAAAAATCACAAGCGCGAAAATTAAACCGCGCAAAATTATCCAAAATAGCTCAAAATTTAGCCTTGCGCGAAAATAACTGAGCGCAAAAATATTGCCATTTACAGTAATATAAAGATACATTGCACTCTGCATTGTACCTTTTCAGAGTCTTGGGATTACAGCGACGTACCTTGCAAGGTTCTCTCAACCTCTTCATTCAGCGTAGTGGTGAAATCCTCCTAGTCATATAGGAGCTACATCGCTGTGCAATCCCAAGACTGATCTGAAAAGGTATCTATATATATTACTATTTCAACATGACAAGAGTCCAAGAATAATTTACAATCAAACAAGTTCATCATGCATGCACTTGATCCATTTGCATTTAAAACTTGGCTCACTTTCCAGATTATAATTATAGAATTAAAACTGATTTTATTTCTTGTTCTTTTTTTTTTCAGACATGTCTGGATGGTATACGAGATAGACTGAAAGTTGAAATTGTAGAAAAGTTTCATTTTGACGAATCATTTACTCATGCTAAAAAAGAAACCATGATAACCACAATGCAGTACATTAGGGATACGTAAGTACTTTGTATTTGTTGTAAATGTCTGTGAACATGGTAATATGAGCTCCGAACAGCTGGTTTCTGCTAATTAAGGCTGTATGTCACAATGTTGGTGCAGAAGCTCAAAAATTAG
Source organism: Ophiothrix spiculata (assembly GCA_000969725.1). Lineage (NCBI taxonomy): Eukaryota > Metazoa > Echinodermata > Ophiuroidea > Amphilepidida > Ophiotrichidae > Ophiothrix > Ophiothrix spiculata. Next base: position 17,082 of record JXSR01S005045.1, read on the forward strand.
CACAAGGCTCTTAAAAAAAACCAGAATGGTTTTAATCTTCCAACTTACAAATTGATGCAAAGCTCTTCAAAACAAAGGAGAGGGTTTTAGTTTTACAACCCAACTCACTTAAGATTTGTTTTCAGCTGGTTTCAGTGTGTCGATCTGTCATGGTGGTCGTACGACCGGCGTGACGTCAAAAATTTTAAAAGTGCACAAACTTAACCTTGTCGTCGCATCTGGAAAATTTTGCAGCAAGCACGAGAAGCCGATATATCGATTACTTTGTCGTGTTGGTCACAATGAGAATTCAACTTTTCTTGCAACAGACCATCATGGCAATATGCAAATGTGTCGTGCTACATTACAAATGTAAATGTTTGGTCATCTGTCCCAACTACAATCTTGGTTGTCTGCCACAATGATAGCTACTCTGAAACCACCTTTAAGGGGATATACTTTCTGCTTTCATTTGGTGCAAAGCCAAAATCCTTACAGTTAGCACTGCTGCTAAGGTCAAGCACTTTAGTGGGTGATGAGACATTGGATCAATGCAGAGTCTACTCGCCAGTTCGACGGCTCACTAATCCGACAGCTCCCTAGTCCGAAAAAGAGCTTGCTAGTCCAAAGACTCTGTAGTCTGAATATTAAAGCAAGCTCATCAGTCCAAATATTTAAAAAGGCTCTGTAGTCCGAATTTTAAAAGCAGCGTCTAAATTTTAAAAACAGCTTGTTAATCTAAATTTATAACATGGCTCGCTAGTCTGAATTTTAAAAAGGCTCGCTAGTCCAAATTTAGAAAACAGCTCGCTTGTCCAAATTTTAAAAACAGCTCGATTCAAACAAAAAAGCTTGTATGAAGGCATCTGTAAGTTGGTGGTCTGTGCTTTCAAATTGATGGACCTTGTTGTTTGAAAGGGAGGGGGAAGACCTATTGTGTCCGTCCAGCCCGTATGAGCAGTAAATGCCAGAAACTTCATTTTGCGCTACAGGTGAAAATACATGTCAAGGTCGTAATTTGCCGAAATTGATTTTTTGACAGATTCACAATCCTAGTGCTTACTACAAAATACCAGCAAAGTATCATTTCAAGAAAATAATAGGAAATGTGAAATAAATCTGCATATTTTTTAGACAATCAACAGAAAATTTAGGGCTTATTTATCTTTGAACTTGTTTATCTCAGTTATACGTTTTACTCCCTGACTACTTTGACGGACCATTACTTGACTTCTGGAAATCATGTGAATTTCATTAAGGTGTAATTTTAATCCTTAATGCATGGTCTTTGCAAAATATTTAAAAAGTGAAAATGACAAGAGGTGGCATTGACTGCTGTTTTGGGATGAACAGTCACTATTTGTTGCATTTATCTATCTTACTAGCATATGCTCAAATGAAAATAACATGTTTTGGTTGGTTTTTTGATCCAGGTATGGTTCTGCTGAGAATTATATGGAGTCTATTGGGTTTGGTAAGAAAGAACAAGAGAAATTAAAGAAGACTTTACAAGTGAATTGACGGAAACAAATATCAAAGAATTAACAATAGACATCCAGGAGCCGCTTTCACTAACATTTAGCGATGGTCGCTTATAACCCCTGTTCTAATCGCTAACTCCAAAAATGATTGCTAAATTGTTAAAATACTCGCTATTTAGTGATTATTTTTGGAATTAGCGACCAGCGCTAAATGTTAATAAAATCAGCCCCTGGTATAATATTCCTGTAATGTGTCACCATCCACCAATAACCTTCAGTAAAGTCTAACCCTGGTCAAATTTCTTTTACTGTATTTTAAAAAGAATTCATCTTTAAGGTGTTTGGTCCACGCGTACAAGTACGCGCTAGTTCCCGAGTTGGTAAGTGCTGCAATACGAATGCGCATATACTCTGAGTAGTGTTTTGTAGCTAAAAATTGCCATATTTTAATATTTTTCTTGAAAATTAGTTTGGTGACCCCCAATTTGTATTGTTTTATTTGAAAGAACATACTTGTGCGCTACTTTTGTGAAAAAATTAACAACATTTTTCGGGTGGATTTTTAAAATCAAGTAATGTCGATCACTTTTGCCACATTTCCCATAGACCACCGTACTAATTTTTCCAAAATTGGTGACCCCCAATTTTTATTTTAAAAATCGGTTCTACATCGATAAAATGTCATTCATGCCGATATTTACTAGAACTCTTCAGGCAGATCTATCATGGACCAGACACCTTAACTTTAAAACAATATTTGTTTCAAATTTATCTGACACCCAGAAGTTGAGTTATAATCCTACAAAGCATATGGCATGTCAGAATTTCTAAACAATGCCAACTTTGTTGAAGGTTTGTGATGGTTGGTTACATATTTAGATTTTGGGTGTCTTTACCAAATGTTAATTTGACCCTAAATTCCATGATGCATAGGATTTAAAGGTCCAAATGGCATCCTTATAGTGCCACATTGGCTCTCGTACCGTTTCTTTTAGAAAGCCTGCATGTACTAAGGTCTACCGAAAGATGGGCCAGATTGTTACAGGTCCTATCAAATTTGGACGGTTTCGCTATTGTTTATTCCGGTTGAACCGCCAAGAACCGGTAGACAACTGCCGGTTCAGTTTTGCCTACGATGTCCTCTTTTGAATCAACTCTTACACAGAAGCTAGTCTTTAATGTTGGAAGAATATTTTGTTGATACTGATCAAGACTTTAGGCAAAATAAATATTTATTGGACAAATTAAACAAAAATCCATGGTAGGGGTTCCATTCACAAACAATGGGGCCCTGTACTCTGGGTTTTTGTTTACACTGTCCAATAAATTATTGTTTGGCCTAACATAAATTACATTCGCCAACTGTAGAAGACAATCTCGGTGTTCAAATTTACCTCATGTCATAGGTAACCACATTTTACCCTGTCTAACAAAGAAGAAGTAGAAAGAATCTCTTGTAATGTTTCATATCTGATGATCATTTGCTTTACAATTACCGACCGATATTGGACTTGAAAACACTCTAATAGAAGTGTACTTGGGCATCGTAGATTTACAGGGGAGATACCAGGCTTTGTATACCAGTCCGTGTGATGGCGTCGTCAGCCATGGAGCTCAAATTATGCGTAGAGACAACCTACGCAGTAATAATTTACGCGAATGATACGGCAACCTGCACGCAAAGCGTGTGTGCGTATTTCAATATTCGCGCATTATGACAAGGTGTGATACATCATTGGCAACCTATCTGCAAAAACCCGAATACCCCCAATTTTGTCTCCATGCCGAAATAAAAATGGTAGCATGCCTCGTATCTCCACTGTAAATCTGTGGTGGGCAAAGACTGCATGTTGGCAGACATCAAGCCATATCTTTTGATGAAATCACTAGAAATCTGAATGCACCATTAGGGTCTACAGGTGTAAAGGCATGGCTGACATGTGAAACACTGGCTATACTGTCTTTAACTCTTTCACTCCAGAATTTATTTTTCACAATCTGCCCTATTCCAACGGAAAGCCGCTCAGAGCGGCTCACAGCACCCTCACTTTAAGATAGCAAATGATAACTGTAGAGCGCAAAGATTATTCTTTTTCCTTATGTTAATGATGGCGCTAGATCAGTGGCGGCGGAAGGTAACAATTTTAGGGGGGGACGGCTTTTTTGAAAATGATCGGAGGAAAATTATGATTTTTTGTAATGCGCGCGCAAAAAAATCTGTCAAAACGGCTAATTTCAGCTAAAAATTACATTAAAAATCTTGAAATTTGCGCAAAGATGGTCAATTTTTACAAAAAATTGACAAAATATCTGAAAATTCGCGCAAAGCGCGCAATTTTTTTTTGATTTTTAACGTTTATATAATCAAAACAAAGGGAAAATTTCAATTTCCTTTCCTTTTCTTTCTTCCTTTATTTTTTGAGGGGGTCCGTCCCCCCCTCGTGAAATTTAGGGGGGGACGTGTCCCCCCCGGGTCCGCTGCCTATGCGCTAGATACCTCTTTGTTTCACTACTTACTGACAAATTTTCAACTAATTTCACCGTGTAGGGGTTTTTTTAGGCTATTTGAAAAAAATTATGTTGAAGTAGAAATTCCGGCCAATCGTGCACACCTTTGCGAGCCGCCATAGTGGCTTTCCTGAGTTAAATTATTGCATAATTGGACATATTTTTTGGAATCATTTGTCCTCACAGGGAACTTTGGACCAAAATTCAAATAGGCCTGCATGCATGAGTGACATGTAGAATCAAGATTTTTCTGCCTGCCATTTTAGACATGTCTTGGTACCATGGGGTCACACATGGCTTAGCGGTAGAAGTCCCAATCTCTGATCAACTTAACAGGCTTCAAAGAATACAAAATTGTGCGGCTCGCTTAATCATGAAAAGGAGGAAGTATGATCATATCACCCCTGTCATACATGAGCTTCACTGGCAGCCTTTAGAATACCGAATTCAGTATAAGTTAGCTGTTCTTGATTTCTGGCACTTTGAAGGTACAACCATACTTTACCATCTTACCTGTCTGCTACGCTCTGCACTTATGAACCTGCTCGATCACTTTGATCTTCTACTGAAAGACTATTGAAATCTCCTTGTGTTAATCTTAGTCAGCTTGTGAACGCTCCTTTCATTTTGCTGCCCGGCTGTTTGGAATTCGCTTTCTAACAGCCTCTGTAACATTCATCCTCAGTTCAAAAAGCACCTTAAAACTCACCTTTTTCATCGGGCTTTTCTGGATTCACAGATGTAATTTGTTTGTTTTCTTTGTTCGTGCGCATTGAGATCATTTGATGAGTGTGCGCATTATAAGAACCCTCCATTATTATTATTAATTATCAGGCAATTGAAAGTTGCAGTTTTGAATCCAGTAATGTGGCATGTGTAGTGTCTTTGAGCAAAATACTTACCACGATGTGTTTCTTTTGACCCAGGTGTCAAATCAGCATTCTTCAATGTTGGAAGGTAACAGACTCGCAAGAAAGATGTGGAAATCCCCTCACCCCAATTACGAGTAGGCCTACATTGTAGAGCCTTTATTTCTTTGAAAGAGACATTGGTATTCTAACCTATGCATATAGTGTCCATCTCCTTCATCTTTTATACTTTACAAATTTACAAAGCTTACTCTAGGTAAGTTTGTGGCCTTTTTAGTCAGAGACACTATATATTAACATTAACCCTAACACTTTTGACCACTTCTTCGTTTAAAAACTATCTCCTCGGAAATTTACAAGTCAAAAATCACGGGTTCCCCCCTGGATTCGAACCTGGGACCCCCCGCTTCCCGGTCCAAGTATCACTATGTCAAGCCACCGAGTAGGCGCTGCCATGGCAGAGATTTCGTGACCATAGCTGACTCGGGTCTATGACGTATTTGGACTT
>JXSR01S005045.1:33653-49097 GCA_000969725.1 Ophiothrix spiculata
CCTCAAAAAATAAAGAAGAAAGAAAGAAAAGGAAAGGAAATTGAAATTTTCCCTTTGTTTTGATAATATAAACGTTAAAAATCATAAAAAATCTGTGCGCTTCGCGCGAATTATCAGATACTTTGTCAATTTTTTTGTAAAAATTGGTCATTTTTGCGCAAAATTTCAAGATTTTAAAAATAATTTTTAGCTGAAATTAGCCGATTTGACAGATTTTTTGCGCGCTCTAAGCGCGCATTGCAAAAATATCACAATATTCCTCCGACCATTTTTGCTCAAAAAAAGCCGTCCTCCCCCCACCCTATAATTTTTACCTTCTGTGGCCACTGACTTGCTCTGACTGAATTAATTGAGATCAAAGGGCATGGTTGGAGATGGGCATGCAGGTACTGACCAGAATTGTAAAGCTAGATCTTATTTTAAAATTGCACAGTGCCCATCACGAACTGATAAACAATGTCATATATTTGAAAAGAAGATTAAAGTTAAACTTGTGTTTATAAATGAAATGTTTTGTTTGTGTTTATTTTTAGTTTGCCAATTCAAAAGTACTCGTACTCGTACTCGGGCACATGTACTCGTACTTGTACTCGTACTCAGGAGTAAGTACTCGTACTTGTACTCGTACTCGAATGGTGAGTACTCGTACTTGTACTCGTACTCGGATAAGGGGTACTCGAATACAACACTGTCCAGGAATAATATGCACCGTTGCAGCTTTCAAGCAGAACAGTTCAATGAGCCATGCTGATGAGGAGAAATTAAAACCATGGTTTAGCTAAACAGGAATACAGGCCTTATGGGGGGACACGGCATTGATTATAGAAGCCCATATAAAAAAATTGAGATAATGACATAGCTAAAATCTACAGAATTTTAACTTTCAAACAGTTTTTGTTTGGTGAAAATAGGATATACGGTTCTCAAGATATGGCCGTTAAAAGTGACAAAGTTCAAAAATTTCAAAAAATTATGCTTTTCCTATACTTTTACATATAAAAAAACTCAACTGGTGATATTTAACACTATTTTTAGTTTACAGCAAATACTAATTGGCAATGGTACTGTTACCAACATTGGTATTGGAAATTAAACTTATAGGCCCGTATTCCAGAAAGATGTTTAACTAAAGAATTGTTTAACTGAGCATCAACTGTCCAGGGGTCGATTTCACTAACATTAGTAGCTAACGAAGGGTTCAGCTCGTAACTACAATTTAATAGACTTCACAATGACGTGAAAAGCCTTCGTAAGTGTTCACCGCATCGTTAGGTATATGAATTATGCATTGGAAAGATCGAACCTTTTGTTAATGTTGCGCGGGGTAAAGAGGTGTTCGTAACTAACGTTGGGTTTTGGTCTTACGATGGGTTAACGATGCATTTTAACGTTAGTGAAATCGACCACAGGAATGATACGCATCATTGCAGCTGTTGACGAGAAATAAAACCTTGATTTAGCTAAACACCTTTCTGGAATACGGGCCATAATTTTTTATCCCCCTGGCTTGAAAAGTCATGAGGGGATTATGCGATAGCAATTTCTTTCTGTGTGTATGTATGATGTAGGGGTATGTGTGATGTGTACGTGTTCCATTTTGGTTAGCCTCAGCAACATTTGCCTCTTACTTCTGCATACTGTGATGGATGTCCACCAAACTTGGGTTATGGGTGCAACATGGGAACCCGCACTTGTGAGTTAGGTCAAAGGTCACATATCAAGGTCAAAGGTCATTTGAGGTCAAGTTGTAAAATAGGCTCTAAATGACAATTTGGCCTAATTTGAAAAGTCGAAGTCTGATTTGAACCAAACTTGAATTACGTCTTGAAATGTAATCTAGAGGTCATTATATCACAATCCCCCTCAAGCATTTCGCTGTCAAATGCCGATTAAAGGTGCATGGGTCATTTTCTGGAAAAAGTTGAAAACTTGAATTACGTCTTGAAATGTATTAATCTAGAGGTCATTATATCACAATCCCCCTCAAGCGTTTCGCTGTCAAATGCCAATTAAAGGTGCATGGGTCATTTTCTGGAAAAAACTTAAAAATTTGAATTACGTCTTGAAATGTAATCTAGAGGTCATTATATCACAATCCCCCTCGAGCGTTTCCCTGTCAAATGCCGATTAAAGGTGATGGGTCATTTTCTAGAAAAAAATTAAAAATTTGAAATACGTCTTGAGTTCACGTCGGCCAGGGGATCGTGTGGTTCCGAGAACCAGTATTTTTTGATGTTAAATATCACTGGATGAGGAATTTCTTATATAATTCATTGTTTTTCACCGTGCTATTTTTAGTATTTTTTAAATAAAATGGTATATCTCAAGAACCGATATCCCTATTAAGATGCTTTTTTCACTTAAATTGATCATAAATCAAAATGATATGAAAAAGTGTAACCTTTAGCTTGTGTTGCGTTACCGTACATGCAAAAGCGCCCTCAATTGTTTAAAATTGATTTTCTCAAAATCGCTTTCCAAAACTGGCCCCCCATTTATCTCAAAAACGCTTTGACCGATTGACCTGAAATTTGGCTCAAAGTTTTTAACACATACTGTGATCCTATGAGAAGGATTTTTAATAAATATTTTAGTTTTTGTGATACACTCGTTTTCGTATGCAACCAGCAGTGAAAATGGCGGGAAAACTTTGACAGGTTGCCATGGCAAAGCAGAACATAATTTCCACAAACGCTCCCATTGGATCACAGAAGGGAGTTTCTTTAATTGTTTAAGAAACAAATTATGTTCACAAAATGTTTTATTTTTGAGATAAATGGGGGTCGGGGGCCAGATTTTGATTCGTTATTTCTGATTTTTTTGTTGCGTGACCTTTGACCTCTGCTAATTAGCATACCGGAGGTCGAAATGGTCCGAAACAAAAATATTCGGTACACATTATACCAAACATTTTGGTATGTAACTTGTCTGTATTCAATGAAACTAAGTGTAGTTATGATAACAAATGTCTTATTACCCATTTTTGATGCCGTGTCCCCCCTTAATGTTTTAAATTATGTAAAATATCCAAGCAACTATGAAGATGTATGTTCTCATTCATCCAGTAGAAGTAAATATATGAAGTTAATAAATCTAATAGTGGAACTTACTTTGCAACTGTGCAACGTTGCGACCATTACCAACGGTCTTCAACAGGCATCTGATTCCTGGGATTGGTCACGTGACAGACAGACGGCTTGTGACGTCACGAAGTGCTCGGTCCCACACACGAGATAAACTAAAGCGTAGTCCCCCTTTCTTATTGAGGGTTGGGTTCTCAATTCTCTCCCATATGGCTTCCTTGATTCCTCACTTGTGATATTGTTCCTCCTTATCAAGAATTACAACACCCTCCCGGTTCACAGTGTGTTTGGAGTCTTTGATATGCAAGTATAAAGCAGAATTCTGCGCTTCGTTGGTGCTAGGCCTTCTGTGTAGGTTTATTCTGGCCTTCGCAGATTGTTTTGTTTCACCAACGTAAGTTTCACTGCAGCCACTTTCACTGCATTTAAGTCCATATATCAAGTTGGAGCATTTCTCCTTAGGTGTTTTGTCCTTGACCGTGTCCGTGACCAATCCCAGGAATCAGATGCCTGTTGAAGACCATTGGTAATGGTCGCAATGTTGTACAGTAAGTTCCAGTAATAGATATATTAACTTCATATATCCAAGCAACTGTTTAAAGGGGCATTGGACAAATTTTGAAACTTTATTTGTGGATGATTTACACTTAATATGTTAGCAAATAACAGTCTATTACCAAATATTGGGAATTTTTGATCAAAACCTTGAAAGTCAAAAATTAGAATTTCATTTTGTTTGTTGATCTTGGGTATGAGGCTATTCTTTAATCGTTGTATTGATTGTAAAACATTCCTTTCACATCATAGATTGCTGAAGAATCAAAAGAAAAATGAAATTTTGAGTTTGCATTAGATCTCCTGATAAAGCCAATTTTGAAGTTTCAAGTCTAGGGGGTAGTATTTATCGTTGTCCACAGCGATAATTAAAAATAAAATAAAATCTAAACATTTTGATAAATAGGTTTGTATTTTTGCAATGAAACTTTGCATGCTGTCAATATTACCACTTATACTTCAAATGATGCAAAAAATCTCAAAATGCTTGGCGAACAGTTTGGAGATGATGCTGAAATTGTCCAATGCCCCTTTAAAATGAAAAATAACGACTCTATTGCAGATTTGTGATGGATGGTCACATATCTTTACCTGGTATAATCGCACAAAAGCCCTAAGAAAAGCCTATCACATTCAAAAAAACAGTGAAAATCAACAGACATACATGGAATTCCCCCTTCTTGTGGGAATGTATGGGTTTTTTATTTACATTCTTCTGTAACCAAATACAAAATAACTTTTTATTCTAAATCTTCATTGAAAACAATCCTATCGTAAAAATATTTTCCATACAGTAAAGTCTGCATCTCCTGGGGGTAACTCATGAAATGGAGATAGGTACTGACCTATGGGGACAAAAGGGTCTCCTAGGCCTCGTATCCATTTGCTGTACCCATATGCCGTGTGCCCTTGTCTCGTTTTCCATTGTTTGTAATCATCTGCACTAAGGCTCTGTCACGCATCACCGTATAGAACCAAAATGCGCGAATAACGTACAAAGCTTTCACATACTGAATGTGTGCCAAACGGACAACCACTGTGTGGATAACGAGTTGGACGTATACATAACGGACAAACCGTATTAATAACGCATAACTTCTAATGAACACGTGACGAACAACAATGAATACAACCAAACAATAGTGGGATCAAGTACGTTATTCATACGTTTTGCTGTATACGGTGATGTCTGACAGAGCCTTTAACAAGGACACTGACATGATCACTTAGCAGAACGAAGTTTATTGTCTGTGTTGCTCCGCACGATTACAGACAATGGAAAGCGAGACAAGGCACACGGCATATGGGTACATTCAATGGATACGAGGCCCTAGAGATCACCCTGGTAGCTGGCGAGTGATAAAAAATTTTTATAACATGCCCACCAGCCACATTAACGATGCAAGGACTAATTTTGTCTGCGACTGTGAAGATGTCTCAGTACTTCTGGAGTCGAGGGGGAAGGGTGTTTCGACCAATCAGTCAAGCCATTGTCTCCACTCTCTACCAATGAGAAAGAACCTCAGTATTTATGTGTAATCCCATCTTTGTCAAAGGGAGCATACTTTCTTGGTTTTCCTATTTTCCATCAGAAGAAAATTGCCAAAGTTTTTCACATAACTTTACGATACCCCTATCAGTTAATACAAAATAACAACATGCCAAAACAAACTCAAGAAGATATATGTGATGACTCACCCCGAAAAGGGGGAATTTGCGACAGAACACTATTCGAAAAACTGATGAAAATAGGCAGCAAAAGATAAAGAAAATAATAAGAATTTACAGCAGATTTTCTGTTGTAAGAACTAACAGATGAAATGATAAAATCAAAATTGATATCATCTGCAAAGTCCCCCCTTTCGGGGTTAGCCATCACATATAGGCCAAACAATAATTTATTGGACAGTTTAAACAAAAAACCAGAGTACAGGGCCCCATTGTTTGTGAATGGAACCCCTACTATGGATTTTTGTTTACATTGTCCAATGCATTTTTATTTTGCATAAAGTGTGATTCCCATCAGTCACTTTCTTATGGAATTGTTTGTACAGGATCTGTGAATAGTAGTGATGAAACATACCTAAAAAATAATGCAATATTACAACAATTAACTTAAATTAGGGCCATTTCATCATTAACTATAATTCACTTAAATTCCAAATGGGACAACTGCGACATGCCCCGTAGGGCTAAGTATATGTGTCCCGCCACGGCAAAAGGGTGCAGTTGTCGGCTCCTACATGTTGCTCATTGTAGCATATCTGATGCATACAAATAGCATACATCAGATATGCTACAAGGAGCAACATGTACGAGCCGACAACTGCACCCTTTTGCCGCGGAGGTCCACATATGGTTTTTGTGGCTAACTTTACAAAAAATCCAATTAAAGACACATGTTTTACTCATTTGTAAATGTCTGCAGTAGCATAGTAAGAGGTAGGCAGGTTTGCGCAACCTTTTGGGGCAAAATCCCCACTTCATAAAATATTAAAGGGCTTTAACAATTTCCATGCAGTGAGAGCAGTTGTAATTAATAAATTCGGACGAAAAAAAATTTGCATCTATACAAATGTCTTTAGTTTTCAGCTTAGGATGGCTTTTTGAGACTCAAACCAAATCCAAATTTACGGTCAATTTTCAGGGCATACAAAAATATGACATCAAATTTAAATCCCTAGCGGGTATAAATATGTATGAATCAGTAGATTTGGAAATTAATTTTCATACTTGTAAATTCAGTTCCAAATATGCAAATTAATTTCCAAATTTTGCACTTACGGCACGTTTCACAGTAAAGGTCCCATTATTACTTAAAAGTTTAGTGCTAACATCACAATTTACTGGGCAGATCATTGAAAATGCATCGTCTGTCTAAAAAAATAGCAACGTTAACAATACATTTTTACCTAGAAACACTTTTCACAATACTTTTCAAATTTTAAAACACTAGTTCTTATCTCTGTATAAATAAATAAAATAAATAAATGTCGCAACTTATATAGCGCCTTTCCATAATTGATCAAAGCGCTTTACATTTATTCCGTTACCACTAGAATAAAGCCAAGCTACCTATTCAAGCGCTCAAAGTCGGTATTCCTAGTAACTCCCCATATAACGCTTGGGTCGACGAGGCGTGATAAAGTGATTTGCCCAGGTTCACAACACGTAGGCAGAGACGGGGCTCGAACTCACAACCTCACGTTTATGAGTCCTGCCGATTTCCGCTAGACTACACTGTATAACATGTTCTTATAAATAAACTAATTCAATTATACATGTATTTCTTCTTACCAATAAAATGATAATAGCCCTTGTAATTTTTTTTTTTGGGGGGTGCTTTACTGTGAAACATGCCTTCCTTGCGAACAGCAACAGAGTTTCTGTCCGACATTGCACCAATCTGTCAAAATCTGAATAAAGGGGCATCGTAGTGTGGTGGTTAGCTATCTCGCCTCACACGCATTGGGCCTGGGTTCGATTCCCGGTGAGGGCACTTGCCAGAATGGAATCTCTGAATCTTTGCTTAGACGTTTATCCAACTTGGTGGTAGCATTGGGCAGATATTCTAGATCTACTCCGCTCCTCACACGAAGTAATTTACAGTTGGGTAAATATTTCATTTGAGAGATCGCCGTCCTTCAGAGGGGACGTAAAGCCGTCGGTCCCATGTACAAAAGAGTCATACCTGTACATGTAATCGCAGCCAGTATCATAAAGAGTAGGGTATTCTACCCCTGATTGTTCCCAACCCCATTTCGGTCAATTTCTAGACTTCAAAATCCGCCTGTGCATTATATCCTCAAGCATATGAGGTTGCACAATATTATTGGAAGAAAGAAAGAATCAGTGTGTTTGACTTAATAAGTGTAGTAAACTAGCAACATATACCCCTAGTTCCCCCAACATATGCCAGACCAGCTCACCTGTCTTGAACCAGTGTATGACTGGCTTTAGCAAGGAAAGGAAGAGAGTTCCAAATGCAAGGGGCTATGACTTGCTTACACATTTGTTACAAATGGTCACAAAAATAAAACTGTAAAAATAGTATTCCTTATCAGTTGTTGGATCGTAAACTGTCCAACAAATATTTACATTTCATCCAAGTGAGCACAAATATTGAGATAAACACCATCCAAGGATCATATACGAGGGGGTATCAAAAAGTTTCAAACTTAATCCGGAAGAAATAGAGCAAGGAACGTAATTTTACTATGAGACTTGATTATAATAATATCTCAATTTTCTCCACGCAGCTATGTGATAAGCAGGTAGGTAGATGACATCAATCACCACCTGTAAAGAAAGTACTACTTCAATACTTGAGACCATTTCTGCACCATAATGTTACATAAAGATGAGTGACTATTCTGACAAAATTTCATTGATATAGCTCCATCCCTTCTGGGTAAAGTGTAAAACTTTTTTTGATACCCCCTCATATATATATGCTATATGTGTGACATCAAAAGGTATAAGTTTGTGGCAAATTCTTCAAAAACCGAAGGCAATTTAGACGTGCCCCTTTCAAAATTGCCATGCCTACCTAGTACCTTTGGCCTTATAAATTCACCCTGAACAAGCTGTACTGATACCAATCATTCAATTTGAATTTTTGACCCCAACTTGCAGCTTTTGATGCTGCATGTCACATGTAGAAAACTGATGCTCACAATCAATTTGTTGTCACATTTGAAGCCACCATTATTGTACTTCCACTTTTTTTTAGATCAAGCCCTGTCGTACAAAAATTTAGACTTGGCGCAAAAGCCACAAAGGCAAATTGTTTTAGAATATTTTTTTAGTTGCGCTTGTCTACGGGCAATCCAAGGAAGTTATAGGGGGAATACGGATTCGGCCGCCATCTTTGTCGCTCATGGAGCAGAGTTATTGTACCTCCGGATATATTCGGAATTGACCCGATATCCAGGCAGATCGCGTAAATCTTCACCTGACGCATATACCGCGTGTGCATTTTGTTTCACGCGCAAACCGTGTCTGCGTTTCATGTAGCGTGGATTGCGACTTGCTCTGATTAAAATACGCCAATTTTCCCGCTAATCCGTAGCGAAGACTCTCGATGTGTTGCACGCGGAGCCGTAAAATGCCGGAGGTACAATAACTCAGCCTCCATGAGCGACAATCCAAGATGGCTGCCGTCCCATAGGATTTACACGGCGGGAAATCAAAATGGCGGCCGAATCCGTATTCCCCCCTATAACTTCCTTGGGGCAATCAGACTATGCTCCTTAAAACACTGATACAACATGAAATTTGTGCTCACTGGGTTGGTTATCAGCTGAGAAAAATAAAAACATGAGCATATTGATATGATGGCTTTGCAAACTTATCACTATTGTTGTTTCAAATAATTCTCGGACACGAAAAATTTAGAGCCTGGCGTAACACAATTGCGTGTGCATTTTACGCGAGTACACAACGTTTTGTCAGGCACGCGCGATGTCGCGGTTTTGTGGATCACTGATTGGAAACGGTGTTGCGTACTTCCCGGCGTCCCGTTCTTGTCCCAATTTGAAGATACGCGGTGGCTGCGTTCAAAAAATCATGTTCGTGTCCAAAATTTATTTGAAACAATAATAAGATCCTTAACGATTCGAAACACTTAAGCACAAGTTTGTCAATATATGTCTCGACTCCTGGGTTCCTGGGAATGGCCGGGACTTACGTGCATGTTGGCTTGCTAACATTGAAAGAAAAAAGTTGAAGCAATCGGACCATGCTCCTTTAATTTCTAACCCTGGTGCAGGACCTCTCACCTTTCAAATTTCGACTCATCTCCTTCAGCTCATAACATGCTCAGTATCTTCATTTTAATCAGTCTTCAGAAGTAGTTTTTTTCTGGAAATTTGTTCTTCTACCTAATAACACTAACCCAACTCTATGATGAAATTCCATATAAGGCATCAAAGGCAATCATTTTTTGGTAATACCGTAAGTAGCTATGATTCATGAAAAAAAGTTGACATACATTCTGTTCAAATACCTTAATATTAATAAGAATACATGTTTTATCTTTCTCAAAATAAGAGTTAATACATTTATCCTCTAAGGCTAAACAATAATTTATTGGACAGTTTAAACAGAAATCCAGAGAACAGGGCCCCATTTTTTATGAATGCAGCCCTTATCATGGATTTTTGTTTAAATTGTCCAATGAATTGTTATTTGGCTATAGGAACATTTTCTGTGTAAAAATTCATAATTATCTGTCTTTAATTTAAAGGCAAACAATATAATAGGTGCAAAAAAATTCCAAGTTATATTGAAATTTACCATCAGTAAAATAGCTGCCGTATATGAGGTCATCATAGCCTGGATAAACAGATCTGCCATGCAAAGTCAAAAGACAGTATGGCAAATATAAAACATGTAGTAGATACTTCATTTTGACATCCAATTTCACTTCAATCCACTCCCATGTTAAAAGGCTGCATAAGTCGTATCTGCAATAGCTGCCCTAAGTTATATTTATTTTATACCTTGTAACAAGATTGAAAGATAACTCAAAATGTTCCTGTCTTATGTCAGTGGTTCTTGAAATGGTTCTTCAGGTGACTGTATCACCTGAAGAACCATTTCAAGAACCACCGACCCAAGACTGGAGGTCATGCAGTGTGCAATCCAAATTTATGACATAAGGCAGCTATAATTGCAGATACGACTTTCTTGCACTCACATGATGTTATGTTCATATGTTTGTTATAGTAGATACTGCCTTTTAAATTAGTTATGACAAAGCATCAGGTCTAGCTGTTCCTTTCTGCATCCATAACCCTTTACCAGCCCCAAATCAAAATAAAAGGTGGTACCAGCACATGCTTGTTCTTCATTTTTCAGTTATCTCTTTGCAAGGTTTTTTTTATCAAATTTAAACCCAATTCATACTTGTCAACATTTTCAAATTCTGATGCGGGAGACTTCTGTTATCACTTAAATTTGTGAGTAATGTTTACGGGCAACTGACATATGAGGCCCAAAAGGTACACCAAAAAAAAATTAGACGGCTTTTGAAAACTGAAAAGGGACAAAAAGGGTCTCCAAAGTGCACACACGACTCTCAAAAACAATCTCATTTTCAAACCCTTAACAAAATGTACCGCGTACGCGGTCTGTAAGTGACAGGCTAGCGGTACATCGCGGTAGAACTTTTTTCAATGCGGGAATGCAAATTACATTTAAAAAGTCATCAGATGTTTCGCAGACGATCTGGAAAGGCGATCAGACAGTGGCACTATAAATACCACTTTTTCAAAAGTTGAAATTTTGAATACCCCCCCCCCTTTCAGTTGAAAATTTACTCCTCGATTTTTAGAACAAGCATGAGTACTACAATTTGTGTTGAGTTGGGGGTCTGTGGCTGTATTCATAAAACTTCCTTACACTTAAAGGTGCAATTCATGATTTTGATGTGACAAAAACCTCACCTGTTTTATAGCTAAATAAGAAGAAGAGTACATTTTAAATATATACTGAAAATTTCACTTGATTCCGATCATTCGTTTCCAAGTTTCAAGCTTTTCAGCATTTTGACAATCCCCATAGGCTACTGTGTTGTAATTACTGTCGGGGCCCCGACAATAATTAGAAAATGACACATTTTCTCACTTTTCTCAAAAATGCAAGCACATATGAAAGAATGGTTTGGGGATCGTAACATATACCAGTTGACGATTCTTATAAGCTAAAAAACTCAATTTTGATAGCGGTGACCTTGAGGGTGTCGAGTGGATCATGAATATAATTGCCCCTTTAAGTGCAACTTTTACACTGAAGTGTAAGTGCCACACTTAAACTTAAGTGTTACACTAACACAAGTGATTCCCTTTAAACTTTGAAGCCCAATTTCTGCTTTATTGCAGTGCGTCATTTTCATTCTCTTTCGCTGTAATTTTAAGTGCAAAAATCCTAACTAACTAACTATAATTTGTAAAAAATATTTCACAGGATTAAGCTGACTCTCTTTAATCACACTGGATGTGCTTTCTTGTATGAAAAAGAAAATCTTGCGAAATATATGTGGACCGCCGCGGCAAAAGGGTGCAGTTGTCGGCTCGTACATGTTGCTCCTTGTAGCATATATCTGATGTATGCTACATGTATTTGTATGCATCAGATATGCTACAATGAGCAACATGTAGGAGCCGACAACTGCACCCTTTTGCCGTGGCGGGACACATATGGAATAAATGCATGTGACTTTAGGGCAACTCTTAAGGGTGCTCCAAGGTCCCCTTAAAAGTTGCCCTTAAAATCATAAGAGTTAAGGGTTTCCCTTAAATATTTGTTCATTTAAGTGTAACTCTTAATGTTTGTCTTAAAATTCAGCAGATTAAAGGGGAACTCTAAAAAAAGTTGCACTTCAGTGTTCTTTATGAATACAGCCCCTGGGACTTATCAAGGAAAAAGAAAAGAATCAATTGGAAAGAACTTTCATGTAATATGAATTGCACATACTGCATTTGACTTTGCGAGGCAGAAATAAGGAAGTCTACGTGGTTCTGACTCGGTGGTCATTGTTCCCGCGGTGTCCATCTTCGTCTTCGTCACTTTGGCACGAGTGCGTTCTGAAAGAGGCCAGTTTACCGCCTACTTGAGGGATTGTGTCGGGGTCGACGCCGCCGTCTAACCGCTCATAGAGCAGAATATTTAAGGTCTCTTCCAAGATTCTTGCTTCTGGGAATTCAACCTGGATGCATTGGAGGAAACAAAAATACAAATATCAGGGTTAGTACACTTTTCTGTTACAAAATTCAAGGACTTACAAAATTCAAGGACTTTTCTAAGAAGAATTCAAGGACTTTCAAGGACATTTCCCCTTATCAGCGGCGGCCGGCGGAATACGTGTCAACAAATAAGATAAATTTGTTTTCGCTCATTTTTGGATAAAAATAATTGCATGTTAAATTCTTTTGACTTATTAATTTTTGACATTTCTGACATTCAAAAATTCCAGGACTTTCAAGGACTTTTTTGATCAAGTCAGTTTTTCAAGGACTTTCAAGGCCTGGTAATTGCAAAATAAAATTAAAGGACTCTAAAGGTCTTTCAAGGATCCGTACTAACCCTGAACATTTTTGTGAAGTCAAAATTATAATAAAGAACTGGACAGAAATTAATGAAATTGCAGTATCCACAATTTATAAATGTGACCCGCCATATCAAAATACCTTTAATGGTCCCAAAATCAAAATTTGATTTTCCTGGTCTCATATTCATAAATGAAAATAAAAGTACCAAGGTACCCATGTGTGGTTCTTGGTACAAAAGATAAAATGATTATATTTTAAGCTTTAAATGACACCTTGCTGTTGGTTATTTGATGTTCGATTGCAAAGTTACATCCAAATTGGTAAAATTAAGGCATCGGACTGATTCGGAAAGCTATAGTTCTGAAAAAAATATAATTTGAATTTTTTGTACAGAGTAAATCTTGAATGGAGAGAGGACTTTTAACTCGGTTTTTAACACATTTCTTACATTTTGGATGTTGGAAACTGATTAATATGATAGAATACACTTCAAAAATAATGTTTCTGATGAAATAAGAAATTCGGCCTTTAGCACGATTTTTGACTAAGCTCAGCTTCAATCGCCTGAATCTCGTTATTTACTATGCCGACCTTAAGGTACCTTTCGATATGGCAGGTCACAAATAACACTAAGGTACCTTTCGATATGGCAGGTCACAAATAACACTTGGGATAATACGCTATACTGCCAACAGTGCTAATATTGTATATGTGATGGCTCACCCCGAAAGGGGGGACTTTGCAGATGATATCAATTTTGATTTTATCATAAATTTCATCTTTTATAGCATTTTCTAAGCTTTAAAATGACACCTTACTTATTGAAATTGATCAAGGCAATCAAATTTTACAATAGAAAATCTGCTGGAAATTCTTATTAATAATTATTTTCTTTATTTTTTGCTGCATATTTTCATCATTTTCCTCTAAAAGTGCATTGTCGTAACGTCCCCCATTTTGGGGTGAGTCATCACATATTCTCTTGAACACAAAAAATCCCCCATCCACCCATTTTCAGCTCTGACTATCTGACTGGCCTATATCATCATCCATTTTCACTGACCTATACTTAAAGCAAAATCATCTAGCCAAGTTGCTGGATCACCTTTGCCAGGGATGCCAGCGGTAAGCAACAATTTTGCAGGAAAATGAATAAAAAACCGACTCTCGCATAATCAATCCTGTTGGGGTAAATTGCAGGAAATGACTTGAAAATCATTCAAAAAGCAGGAATTCCTGCAATTGCAGGAAAACTGGCATCCCTGCTTTGCTCAGCCGAACAGCTGGTGCTGCACAGCACATTATACTCGCTGCATGGTCACTTGACGGGATAGGTCACAGGATGATGTTGGTCACAGGATAATGATTGTGGTGCGAAGGAGCAGGAAAAGTTCTAGAGACAGAGAGCAAGTAATACTGGGTACAACAGGTGGTGTGCCTTAATTAAGTATGACATTACCCTATAAATGGGCTAATTTTGGAGATTAGATTATCGTACTCCAATAACACTTAACAGCTAATTTGCAAGTTCCTCTACCTTGTGCTCAGCTGAATGGCACATGAGCCTTGTCACAGGACTGATGGTATGAAGGAACTAAGGTCGTGTAACTGTTCTCACTGAACATGTGAGCTCAGACCTAGGTCTAAGTCCACATACAAGTGGGCTCGGCCCACACTGATTTCCTGTTCTCACTGTCGCAATAAAGTACTACCTCCCGTGCCAAATGCCATTGTGGTATTGAGTCCACTTACCAGGATATATTTATTTCTAGTGGCTTAAAACTAAACTACAAGAAATATTACCTTATAAAAATATATAAGACATCAAGATTGCACACTTACTTCATAATATAGTTTACACTAACTTGAAATGATGAAAACTTTGAAGAAACGATAGAACTTTCACTTAAAATAATATGATATTAAATTCAGACATAACATGCTGTACATGTATAAACAAAGTAAGAAATAAATTCCATGTGTGGTAAACAGTTTAAAAATTCAAGCCACAGGAAAGATGAAACAAAGTAATGCAATTGACGTTTACTATTTAAAAAATACAGGTAGCCTGCAATAGGTCGTAATAACAGCCAAACTACTGTAGTACATGTGAATGTGAGCCGGGCCCACTTACGATGCCAAACGCGTTCTCACTATGCATTTGGTACCACGTCCTGGTACCGAGACTACCTACATGAGGTGGTCTCGGAACTGATCTCGGATGTAGGTCCGAGCCCATTTAAAACGCGTTCTCACTGGGTAAGGAAGTGGGCTCGATGTAGCATCGAGTACCATGACCTGGTACCAAACGTACATCACAGTGAGAACATGTACTCCTCAACATAATTATTTTCATTCCGAAATAGTTTTTGATAGAAAATACTTTTAGACAGTCACATTCCAACATTTTAGGCTGTATTTAATCAAAACCATTTCTGATCAAACTCTTATAGTATCGCTTTTTAAACAGAAACCCATGTCTAGGGATTTTATGTGAAAAAGTAGCCAATCAGAGCAGCAGAATTCCTCCTTTATAGCATGTGACCATCCATCACAAACCTCAAGTAAAGTTGGCCCAAAATGAGACTTATTTCAAATACTGTAAAACACTTTAATTTCGCGGGGAGTTTATTTCGCGAATTCGCAATAAGTGACATTTTCGCGAGTATTAAATTTCGCGAATTTGAAATTTTGCAATGATTAGTATGTCTTCCGAATTCGGAAGGCCAAATATTATCCTCTAGTCTTCTGTT
>JXSR01S005047.1:20894-33864 GCA_000969725.1 Ophiothrix spiculata
GGGGGCAGGCAAAAAATATTTTGGTGTGGTGCCGCCACTGACTGTAAATTATACTTCTGGGAGAGAATCAGTCTTCTATAAAACCATGCTATAAGATGCAATTTTAACCAAAAAGTTGAAATTCTGAACTGAAAGTTGACAATAAATTGAAGTTAATCAATAGGGATATTCAACATTATAGCCTATATTCAATAAAATTGATAAAATAATCTTGCATGATATTCTGAAATACATAATCACATTAACGCTCTATTTATAGATATTAGGGAGTCAGAAATACTGGTATGGCTGCACATAAACAACAGTATTCGTCACAGTTCAATAACAAATTAACACGAAACTGACAACTCAAACCAAAGAACAATGCTGAAGTGGTTTGGTAATTTAATTTATAGGTTAATATTTCAAAAACTTTTGTACACATCACATGTGCCTGCCTGACCAAATCTCTATTCCTGTTTTTGACTAAAAAACAGAATCTTTTTTGACTTTCCTCAAACTGGATGTCCTATATAAGCAAACTTCCCAAAATACACCAAATTTAGGCAAATTGGGCACGTTCATCTGTCAACTGCTTTACCAAAATCTGTGGCAAATTGTACTAAAAAAGGTAGACACATATTAGGCCTGGGACTTTTCGGGTAATTTGCTACCCGGGTACCCGATTTATTTTTCGGTCGGGCACCCGGGTATTGATAATTGAGCATATGATGTCTCAATTACACCAAAAACTTTGATTTTTCACCGATTGTGGTAAGAGAAGAGATCAACGTCGGCCCAACAGCCTTTTCGGGATTTCCAATCTCTTATACAGAAACTCAAATATCGCTAATTTGTTCCATTGAAATATATTGCGTTTTTGTCAAAATTGGCCAACTTCAGAAGCTCACTGTGGTTGTAATCGGAGTACAATTAAGGTTTGTGACATATACCCATAAGGAGATAAATGTTCCTAACATTATGTTATGACAGGTTTCCTAATTGTACTCCTAATAAACACACACGGATCATCCGAAGATGCCTGTTTTTCGCTATCGGGTATATATTGCTACCGCGCGAAGTATACCGTAAATTAGCATTTTATCAGTAGCTCTGAAAAAAAAAAAAAAAAGAAGAAGAATTACATCATAGAGAGTGAAAAGTCAAAGAAAATGATTGGATATAACTGAAATAAAAAGAAAAGAAATGAAGAAAAAAATGTAAGATAATAGGCCGCAGCAAGAATCGAACCCGAGACGCTTGCACGAGAAGCGACAATTCTACCATAACACCACCGCGTCTTACTGATTATTTCGGGGAAGTCTGTATTGCGCAAGGCGCAAAATTGGAAACCAAATTGGGGAAATCTGTTAATTTCTGTTATATTTAGATAAATTATATTATTTAACAAAATATATGGGCTATTTAGGAAGAGTTTGATGAAAAAAATTAAAGCAAAATGGGTTTTCCAATGGGGCGCAGAGGCTCATGGGCCGACGTTGATCTCTTCTCTTGATTGTGGTCATGATTTGTCATGTTTACTTTGATCAGATGATGATTTTGTCATATATTGTTGAACACAAATTTTTTTGCTAAAAATTCTTTGATTTTATTGTCTAGTTCAGGTTATCAGTCGGCAGATTTTGTACCTGGGTAATCTCATGACGGGCTCGATGACGGGCGGGTACCCGGGTTTTAGTCCCAGCCCTAACACATATATATACCATGTCAATGTGAGTTCCCTAAATCCCTGGATTAGTAGATCAACAGGAAATGCTTCTACTAGATTTTTATTGTTTTTGAAATTCCACAATTTTTTTAGAAGCCAGCTCATTAACCCTTTTGGTCAGCAAGCACCATGGCTATATGCTATATTAAGTTACTAACCTTCATTTTCTTTGACAATATTATCCAATAACTTTCTTGCCTTTTTCACCCTTTCCCAAGCATCATCAGTCAACTATAAGAAAACATAAAAATATACTGAAAATCAATAGGCCTATATATTTCAGAAAAACATGCCAGGCTTAATAGTGTTCATGTGTTATATAAATAATATCTGAAAGTTTGGATTTCCCATAGGGTGCTTCTTTCCCTCCTTGAAACAGACAAACTGCTTCAAATAGGAGGTGAACTGCGGTCTTGGTAACAAGTTGTCGGCATTACTCTGTCGTGTTTATAATTTTTGTGTTTTGCTGTTATTAGTGTTAAAGCCTTGATATGCACTTGACATA
The DNA here is from genome assembly GCA_000969725.1 of Ophiothrix spiculata. Taxonomy (NCBI): domain Eukaryota; kingdom Metazoa; phylum Echinodermata; class Ophiuroidea; order Amphilepidida; family Ophiotrichidae; genus Ophiothrix; species Ophiothrix spiculata. Next base: position 23,108 of record JXSR01S005047.1, read on the forward strand.
AATTTTTAAAGAAAATTACTTTGAAACTGTACATTTAAGTTGTTGCGTTGGTGTTTTTTAGGGGGGGTGATTAATAAATTCCTCTTTTTGAAAATTACACCCAAAATCTATGATCATGATCATGCACTTTTTTTAGATTTGCTCCAGACAAGAATTACGGATGGCAGGCAGGGGAGACAAAATATTTTGGAATGTGTTGAACTTTTTCAAAACTCAACAAAAACTTATCTTTTTCTGATGAATGTTGTCACATAATACTCAATAATTCTAAAATGCCAAGTTAGATATTGCATCTTCTCGATGTGCTCAGGACATGATATGAAATATTATATTAGCAAGGGGTGTTGGTCACCTACCTTGATTTTGTGTTCTGCTTTGTCAGCATATTGTAAAATGTGTCTCATATGCTTAAATTGGCCATTGTCCTTGAGAAATGTGTACAAAAATAGGCTTTTTATCACTTCAACCTGTTGCCGTTTTGATATGATAGGATATACAGGCACTTAGAAACTCTTTTTAGAATGGCTATAGTATATTCCTACCAACCAAAACTGATTTTAGTATGTCTGACCTTAGATTTTTGCGCAAATTGGTGAAATACAACAACTTGAACTGTTGTCCGTACACGGGAATTAGCGCAAATCGACAATTTTGACTCAATTTTTGATCAAACAACGGCTAATTTTTACTCACACTGTATATTTCCAGATCATTTAGAAAGTTATTTTCAACTCATATGGATATGTAAAAGTCCAGTCTTTCCATTCATTGAATGGTTTTTGCGCGAATTTAAGGTTTGTATACACTTATATTGCCCAATTCTGGAATTTTCCACCATACGTTAGTATAGCGAGTGCTGTGTGCAGTGATGCAGTAAAAATTATTCAGCGATTAAATAGTGAGACAAAATACGTGAAAGTTTTCCATATGACATCGGTCAACGGATGGTTGTTATGTGACCAAGGCATTAGCAAGGGGTGTTGGTTACCTACCTTGATTTTGTGTTCTGCTTTGTCAAACATCGGTCAACGGATGGTTGTTATGTGACCAAGGCATTAGCAAGGGGTGTTGGTCACCTACCTTGATTTTGTGTTCTGCTTTGTCAGACATCGGTCAACGGCTGGTTGTTATGTGACCAAGGTATTAATTAACAAGGGGTGTTGGTCACCTACCTTGGTTTTGTATTCTGCTTTGTCAGACATCGGTCAACGGATGGTTGTTATGTGACCAAGGCATTAACAAGGGGTGTTGGTTACCTACCTTGATTTTGTGTTCTGCTTTGTCAGACATCGGTCAACAAATGGTTGTTATGTGACCAAGGCATTAGCAAGGGGTGTTGGACACCTACCTCGATTTTGTGTACTGCTTTGTCAGACCTCGATCAACGATGGTTGTTATGTGACCAAGGCATTAGCAAGGAGTGTTGGCCACCTACCTTGATTTTGTACTCTGCTTTGCCCAACCTGACCAGGTCATCGATTGACAGACTGCATCCATCTAATCCTAGGAACTGCACAAATTCAAATCATACAAGATCAACAATGAGTGTTTTAATTTACTAGGTTTTACACATATTATCCAAATGGGGATATTCAGTTTGTATGAGTTGAAATAGTTCTACACTGTAATAATAATAATAATAATAATATCGGCATTTATATTGCGCCTTTTCCAGTGGATACAAAGGGCTGGCCATTATTAGTACGCCGTAACAAGGGAATCGTCAGAACCATTTCGCCTTAAACTAGGCCATTTGCGGCCAATGACCAAAGGCGCAGACCTATCAGCCAAGGTTGGCACGATTTAAATCAATTGATTTAAATCACGATTTAAATCGCGATTTAAATCAAATGATTTTTTTAAAAAAATCATTGATTTAAATCAAGATTTTAGATTTTCTTGATTTTTTCACTTTCTTATCAGAATTTTCAATATATTTTCCCCTGCATTCATACATCTTATAGTTTTGCTCATTTCCAATGTAAATTTGGCCCATAAACCCTCACCAAGGTAGCATTTCAACATTACAACTTGATTTATACAGTCGGTAAATGTGTAATAATTCACGCAGCAAAATTCATATATTGATTTTTTGATTTTTTTTAAAAGATCATTGTCCAATGATCAGTAATTTGAATCATTTACACTTTTTTGAAGATCAGAAACAGTTGATGTTCATATTGAAAGTGTAACACAAGGAGCAGGTGTAGAACATAAATCCTCAAAATTAAAAAAAAAAATAGATTAATATCAAAAAATTCTGTTGATTTAAAACACAGTGATTTTTTTATTTATTTTAAAGGAAGTGATTTGTTTTCCAAACCTTCAATCAATAACGGATTTAAATAATGTTAACTTTTGTTAAAGATCAGAATGAAGCATATGATTTAAAGTGTAACAACATAAATCAATGAAATCAAAAAGAAAAATGATTAAAATCAATTCAAATAAAACATTTTTGCCTACCCTAGATTAGTTATTTATAATAATACATTCTTGGATATCACAAGTACTTTCACAAGTACTTACTATTCTAATTCAAAATGTAACAAGAGGGGAAGTAGTTGCATATAAATCATCGAAATCAAGTGAAATTTGAATTGAATCAAAAAATTACTTTAAATGAAACAAATGATTTTTTTAAATTGTGAGGTTTTTTTTACCAACCATGAATTAATTATTTATATGATAATACATCTTTTAAGATCAGAAGAACTTAAAGTTTTCATTTACAGAGGAACAAGAGGGGAAGGAGTACTAAGTAGTATATAAATCAGCAAAATCAACCGAAATTCCACTCAAATAAAAAACAATCAATTTAAACAAAACAAATGATTTTTTTACAAAATCATGATTTTTAGATCAATCATTTTATAGGATAATACATTTTTTTTAAGATCAGAAGGACATATTAATCTCATTTAAAGAGTAAAAAGGGGAAGGAGTAGTATATAAATCAGCAAAATCAACCGAAATTCCAATCAAATCAAAAAAATCAATTTGAATAAAACAAATGATTTTTTTGATTTTTTTACAAAATCATGATTTTTGCCAATCTTATATCAATTATTTATATGATAATACATTTTTAAAGATCAGATGGACTTAATTTTCTTACTTTAAGAGTAAAATAAGGTGGGGGAAGGATGTAGCGCCTACAAACCTCTGATATGAAAATCAAAAAAATCGATTTAAATCAAAAAAATCCGATTTAAATCAAATAAATCGATTTTTTTGATTTTTTTAAAAAAATCACGATTTTTGCCAACCTTGCTATCAGCACTTAGGTTGTAATATTCCCCCCTAAACAGCTCCCCAATACGCTCGGGTCAACGAGGCAAGTGTGATAAAGTGATTTGCCCAGGTTCACAACACGTTGGCACTAGCGGGGGTCGAACTCACAATCTTCCGATCATGAGTCCTGCTTTGTTCCGCTAGACCACACACGCCCACGTTAATAATTGTTAATAATTTGATCAACACTAAAAAGGCGGGAATTATGAGTCTTTTCTTCATCAGCAAGTAAACATAATCCCACTTACACGCGCGCCCTACATTTGTCTGCCTGCACATTTGCATCCAGTAACTTCACAAAAAGGTTGAAAAATGATTCAACTCTTTTTCTATCTTGAGTTATAATTATACACGGCTGATTCTTTATTCAACCACGGAACCACTGATCACCCCTCCAAACATATTCCATTGTTAAGTTCTTGAGCAATCAAATTTCAGCCTTAGTCAATTTCAAACCTTATATCCTATGCAACCCGGGGGGCCACTCAAGTATAATGTTGCAGGCATAGCACGACCACCGTTTTTCAAAACACCCCTAAAGGGCGATTGTTTTTGAAGCCAAAATATACCCTTTTCCCCCATTTACAACCTAAGTCGAGAATTTATCGTTATCATTTTAACACTACGGTTTGAAAAAGTACCCTATTTCTTGAAAATGAGCTAAAATGGCTGCTTTTGATACCCTAAACGGTGTCACCTGATACACCCTTCTGTCCTCAAAAACAACCCTAATTCACCTTTTTCTTGGTCACACTATGCCTGCAGCATTATATCTGAGTGCACCCCCCCCCCAGGCTATGCAATAACCTACCTCAACAGGTTCAGCTTTCTTGTGTCTGAAACAGTGAATGTCAAGGAATGACAACAAAATATTACAAAATGAATAATACAAACTTTTGTCACTTGCTCCCCTGCCCCAAAACATCAGGTCAAACAAGTTTGACCTGATGTTTTGTCTTTGTACATACCCCAAAACTAGCCTTGATTCGAGGCGAAAGGGCTTTGGAGATAGTGAAGGATACCAATACTAGAAGTCCTTTTTTTCTTTCTTATTTTTCATCTTATTTTTATGTTTTTCCCCCTCTTTTGCCTTAGAGGCCTTTTTTTTTTTAATGTTTTTTCCTCTGATTTCCATTTTTTTCTTCTCTTTCAGGAGCATTTAGTCCGGGTATGTTTGCAGTGTAACTGACAATTTTTAGGTCTACTTATTATGATCCTACAATCAAAAATTTGTTGGTTTGCTATTTTTTCATCAATGCATAAAATAACTGGTCCCTGTCGTTACTTTAGATCATTGTATCCTTCTAGCTGCCCTTTTTAGGGGGAATAAAAAGAATAAAAATCAACGACATGGGAGCTACAGGGCAAATTACGAAAATACGGTACAGAAAATAGTGTTCACATTATGGCTCATGGAATATTGGTTACAAACGTGTAGATATTACAGATTGAGGAAGAAGAAGAAGGAAAAAAGAGAGAAGAGACAGATAGATATAAAAGCCAAGAAAAGGGGGAAAATACTCTATAAAAAAAAGGAACAAGGAGAAAAAAAAAGGGGGGGGGGAAATACTATATAAACAATTATTATAGTTACTATCTCCAAACCCCTTCGCCTCAGACCGAGGCTACCCCAAAACACCTTCATAGGTAACCAGGGGTCAAAATACAAGAAGGCAGAGGGCGAATTGCCCCCTATTTTTTATTTAAAAAAGCCCCCTTGCAAATAAGGTGGAAGAGGGCGAAAAAATATTACAAAAGCACACCAATAGGGCCAAAAAAAGAAAATTGTTATGTTGCCCTCAGCGACCGACCCTATTCAAAAATTTAAAAAAAAATATTAGGGTCGGGAAGGCACCCAATTTTGCTCAGATTGGGTGTTTTTTTAGAAAATATTTTGAAAATAGTGGAAAATGCACCCAAATGTTTGTACTTTAGGTGCTTTTTTAAAAAAATTATTTAAAAAAAAATTATTTTCCGACCGACCGACTCATATTTTCAGAACTCCCACTTGAGGGCAACACAACATTGGCCTAGTTCCCACTTATGAAACTGAAGTTGATGAAGTTCAACTGCCCCAAATGCTGCTCATAACAGGATTAATATATTAGCAACAATATCCCAAATAAAAAAAAAGAGCCCCCAAGTAGCTCAAAAGAGCCTCCTGGAATGAAATTCAGAAGGCGATTTTTATTTGCTGCAAAAAAAAAAAAGCCCCTAAGAAAAAAATTATTTTGACCCCTGATAGCTACAGAAAATAAAACATATGTGACCCGTCATATCAAAAGGTACCTTAAGGTCGGCAAAATCAAAATTGAATTTTTGGTCTCATCTGAAAGCTGAGATTTTAAGCTTCAAAATGACACCTTGATTTTGATTATTGGATGTTCGGTTGCGAAGTTACACCCAAATTGGTAAAAGGCATCGGGCTGATTCGGAAAACTATAGTTCTGAGAAAATCGAGTTTAAAGTTTTTGTACTGTGTAAATCTTGAATGGAGAGAGGATTTTTAGCTTGGTTTTTAATATTATTTTTCTTATGTTTTGGATGTTGGAACCTGATTAATATAATAGATTACACTTAAGTGATAACCTTTCAGATGAAATTAAAATTCGACCTTGGACGTGATTTTTGACTATGCTTAGCTTCAATGGCCCGAATCTCGTAATGTACTTTGCCGGTATTAAGGTACCTTTCGATATGACGATCCACATATATTGAAAACAACATTTTGCCAAACAGAGTGGGATTGTACTGTCAGTAACCATGGTAACACATCTAAAGGATACACATCAGGAATTACTGGCACCACCTGCACAGGCTTGACTGGAGTGAACTCGTCGCTGTGTAAAACTGAAAAAAAAAATCATTCAAAAGTGATTGACAATTTTAACAAAATAAATAAAGTACAATTACTGTCTTTGAACACCAAAATGGCATTTTTATTAAAGCAATACATGTATAAGATAATTTAGATCATAAATGGTTTTAAAAATCAGAATTTAAATAACAGCTTGCTAGTTCGAATATTAAAATAGGCTCCCTAGTCTGAATTTTGAAAACAGCTCGCTAGTCCGATATGCACATTTTTTCGGACTAGTGAGCTGGTTTTAAAATTTGGACTATAGTGAGCCTATTTTGAAATTCGGACTAGCGAGCTGTTATTTAAATTTGGATTGGCAAGCTGTTTAAAAATTTGGACTTGCGAGCTGTTTTTGATATTCGGACAAGTGAGCCTTTTTTAGAAATGGGACTGGCGAGCCTAAATTACAATTCGGACTAGCTAGCGAGCTATCAGACTAGCAAGCCGTCAGACTAGCGAGTTGCCCGGGGGGACCACTGAGTGTAAACGTGGGGTCATCAGCGAGCAGAAATCCAAGGGAAAGGGTACCTTTTTAACGAATTGACACGGACCGCGATAAGGGTATCAATTTCACGTTATTTTGGAAAAAAGGGTATACTTTCAGAAGCACAAATCAACATTTAGGGTATTGATTTTAAGAACAAGTAGTCAGTGATTACAGTATTAATTTTAAGACCATGAATTAACACAAAAACCTCGCTGATGACACTACATGAAAGTATATAAGTGCCCCCCCCCCCCACCCCCCCCCGGGGGCGAGTTGTCGGACTAGCGAGCTGTCCCCACAACAACTTTATGACACTGAATTCAACAACAGTGACTGGTTTAACAATGCAGTGAGAGCAAGCTTGGGGATCAATCAATCAATTATCTGTAGTGAGACTAGCACACTTCCTCCGATTCCTGTACCCACCCTGTGACCTATTATATCTCACCCCTTGTAACCCTTGTTATAATAAGGCCTAAAAATGTGTTGACTTGCTCATCAATGGTCAAATTGATGGTTGGGTGGTTGGTCGGCGGATGTTTTTTTCATTTTATTATTATCATTTTTCAAAAATTGGCCAAGAAAAACAGAATATAAGATAGTTTATTTTTAAGTGATGTGTGTTTTATTTATTCAAGTTATATATGTTTGTTTTATGCAAATATATGTAAACATTTTGTAAATTTTCCAAAACCCTTCTTCAAAATTTTTTGTACGGGTATGTGCCTTTGAAAACTTTGAAAAACTGACCATCTCTATACCTTTATTTTTTGCTCAAAACCCACCCATCAATACACCAATTTTGATGGAAAAGCACCCAATTTTACTCATATTTGGTGCTTTTTTGCAAATTTTCCCCTCGGTCACTAAAGGGCAAGTCAACAATTTTTCAAGGCCTGATTTACACAGCACAAGGTGGGGGTCACTGCCATTGTAATGTGGACACCATGCTCATACATGACTTTTCAAATGGACCCTGAACAGGTAATTATCCTTCCTAAACAAGTATTTTGTCCTGTTGTCCTCACCATAAACAAGTATGTTCATTCAAGTCTGAAAACATACCCTTTTCAAGTAAGCCTTTACTATAACATATTCTTGTCTTCTTGGCCATATATTGCCCTCAAAACAACACATTGCTCATGTAACATCAATAACAGAGTTAAATGAAACTGAAAAATTTATCAGCCAATTTTTCTTTTTGATTGAAAATGGCATTTAAAATTAGGAAAGATTTTATTTTTTAATACCCTTACAACAAGTACTAAGCTTTTGAAAAAAAACCTTATTTCCAGATTTTTGCCGTTTTCATACCCTTTCCTCTGTACTCGAGTACATCATCTGTTCGTAAAAAAACACCCTTTTTACTTGTTTTTTTGTACTCGCATGATGTCCGCCTTGTAATGACAGTGCACCCCCCCCCCAACCGGGCTAAACTCATATGCACCCCCCCCCACCGGGCTAAACTCATATTTCGGTTTCTATCAAATTGCAATTGTTTTTTCTGAAATTCATACATGTGTATCAGAAGAGACTAGTACCATACCAGTAAATATAAGAATTCAGTTCAAATTCAATACTGAGTTTATGATATTTTGTAAATTTGTAATTCACATCGCACATAATCCATTATTATATTATACAAATATTGACTGCTTTGAGGGGCATGGTTTAAATTATTTGCTGAGGGCATATTCATGGTTTTGAGATCACAGAGGGGAAATAATTTTAACCATACCCCGAACTAAAAGCAGTCAATATTCGTTTTATATACCGAATATATAGATTTTTGTACACTGGTTGGTTAAAAGAACCATATTTAGCACTCAAAGCGTCCGATGGTAATTTACGATATTTGTTTCTCCTTTCAGTGCTGACCGCATCGTCTTGTGCGCACAAGATAGTTAACTAGCTATTTACTGGTATGGTACTAGTCTCTTGATCATGAATGCTTCAAGTCGCGCGCATGAAGCTCGAGTTACACGACGCAAAATACATTGAGCTGGCCTAGTGAAACTATGCCCCGTGCATAGTAAATTTATAGGGCATAGTTAAAGGGGCAATTCATGATTCACTTTTCGCCCTCAAGGTCGCCTCTATCAAAAATGAGTTTCTTAGCTTAAAAGAATCCTCACCTGGTATATGTTACGATCACCAAACCATTTTGTCATATATGCTTGCGTTTTTGAGAAAAGTGAGAAAATGTGTCATTTTCTAATTATTGTCGGGGCCCCGACAATAATTACAACACAGTAGTCTATGCCATGGGGATTTTCAAAATGCTGAAAAGCTTGTAACTTGGAAATAAAGGGTCGGAATCAAGTGAAATTTTCAGTATATATGTTCCACTCTTCTTTTTATTTAGCTAGAAAAGAAGCAAGGTTTTTTCACATCAAAATCATGAATTGCACCTTTAAATCCAGGCCCCCACTTTTAACCAATCAGAGGACAGGAATCTATATACGAGGTATATAATTAATAATATATCATCGTCGCCTTTGCAATATACCCAAGTTCAGCAAGGATGGATAATTTCTAAAAATACAATGAAATCGTGAAGTAGTTATAGAGAGGAAAGTTGAAATTGATATCTAGTACATGTATCTTCTTTATTGATAAGCAGGATCCTGGTTGCCTTTCTTGTCAAAGATAACCTTGTCATTTCAATTTGTTTGGTATATTGATCCACTAGTGACAGGGGATATTCGATTCCTGCTTGTCAATAAAAAGCTTCCTATTCAAATCAATATGAATTACATGACATCAACACTGTGTTTACATTTAAGATACATACAACACAATCATTTAACATATTTGTAAAACAACAAGTTCATTCATCATGATAATAAATTAATTATATCCAGAAAATGTGAGAACTATTAACTTACCGACATAAATAAAATCGTTGTCCTCCAAAACGTCCTCAATAGGGTCATCAGGAAAAAGCAAGCTACCTCCTTGTGATCTGCGAATCTCTTTAACACTGTCATTATATTTGTTGAACCCTTTCAGTATCATATATCGAGTCAGGGCTTCTTTGCCCAGCCATTCCACAGAACATTCACTTGTTTTACACGGAATCAACAGCCATTCATCACGAATTTTGACGTTGACTTTCATGACTGGATTTGTTCCTCTCAACTTTACGAACGTTGCAGTACAGTACACCGACCGGTAAACCTGCTTTGTCTGGTTTAGGCAAGTTGGAAGGTTTCCAAAACCTGGTTGTTATAACTCGCCAATGATTACGGCAAATTCCAGAACCAAAATGATGGTATTTAATCTTCTATCAAGGAAACCAAAGGCTCAAAGCGGTCTATGAACGAATAACAGTTAGATGGCTAGAATATTTGGTCAGACATTAAATGACGAACTGCAATATCGACGTTTTATGTGTTGTTGATTGAATCATACGGAATTTCATAAATGGCGTAGTAGAAAGAGCTACACACATGGGTAGTCACGCTCTTGGTAGTCACTGTACTGTTGTGGCATTGATTATGGTAAACATGTGTGACAGCATCGGGGGCACGACGTAGGCGCGGTCGGACTCTGACACGCTGATTGGTCCATTTTGCCGGGAAACTCGTGCGCTATTTATAGTTGTTAGATAGACTTATTTCAAGTCTCGAATCGAGGTCATGCACTTTATCACTTTAGGCAGAAAAAGTTGAAATTTTCCCTTTGTTTTGATTGATACTTTGATTGTGAAAAATCAAAAAAAAAATTCAGAGATTATGTCAATTTTCAGTAAAAAGTTGCAATTTTTGAGGAAATTTCAAGATTTTTTACACAATTTTTAGCCACTGAAATTAGCCGATTTTACTTAATTTTTTTCGCGCGCTACGCGTACGCACGCATTACAAAATATAATAATTTTCCTCCGACCATTTTAGCTCAAAACTTGTTTTGATTAAAAAGAAATTAGCTGCTTGATTAAAAAGAAAATAGGTAGGCCTACTGTGGATTTTATTCTGAAGAAAATATTTGCTCCCTGCTTCATATTTCTTCAATGAGAAACATTTTCATTTAGAATGTTTGCCACTGTCTTGATTTTTTATCATTCTAAATGGAGTTTTAGCGTATTATTTTGATTGATAATATTGTCTGGAAACT
>JXSR01S005047.1:55411-69817 GCA_000969725.1 Ophiothrix spiculata
GTGCGGAATTCGCCTGTAAGTTGGCATGTTTTATTTGGAGGTATAGTGAAGTGTTTGAAATCTCGCCTGTTAATTGGCGTCTTTTGACATTTTATCATTTATTACTAGCGTTCGGAATTCGCCTGTAAGTTGGCGTGTTTTATTTTGAGCAATAGTAAAGTGTTTGTGAAATCTCGCCTAAATATTCTTAAGGTGAAAGGGGAATTCGCTAGATAGTTGGCGTGCTTTAGTTGGCAGTAAATAGTGTGAATTTTGCAATATGTCAGCTAAAAGAAACAATTTATTATTGGCCATATTGACACTATATATGTTAATGAACGCAAGCCTTCCGATCTGGACCCGGTTACTTATTTTGAATTGTAAATCACACAGTAATTTCGAGCATGCGAGAGCCAATTTCGAGCATGCGAGAGCCAACAAAAATTGCTGATCTCCATGTGTCAACAAACCGAGCGGAAGGACAGTTTTTAACCTCTACATGTAGCATGCCTATTTAATTTGGAATTACATTGATCATGATTACAAATTTAAATCGGTATTGATTGCTGTTGGTTGGATTGTTGATATGCGACTGACACCATCAACAAAAATTGCAAATTTTCCAAAATAAAATGATTCGGTAGGGCCTACATCATGCATTTGGGTCCCAGAGATCATGTAGGTCAGGATGAATTTGATCTGTCAAACTTCTGGATACTCAAAACAGGTCCAGACAGTTAAGGCTCAATCACATATTTAACATCTTCTATTCTCTTGGCCCATAACACCGTGCCAGAAGTGCCAGGGTGATTCATGAGTCTGCTGACAGTGCTTAGTTTTCGTTTTGGTTTTTGTCCTGTTCTTCACGTCGTTCCAGGCACCTGTTTGTTTGATACGCTATTTTCCTATTCACGCTATGTACCGTAGGCCTATATTCGGGAACTTTTGCGCAATTAACCATATTAATACATTGTGCGCACAACGTCATATGCGCACAATGTAAAATATGGTTGGTTGCGCCAAAGTTCCCGTATTTGCGGTACTTTCAAGATGCATTATGGGACATACGAAAGTGGTCTATTGTGGGACCCCATTGGAATTAAGTTTGCACTGTTAGGCAGGCTTTATGGGTCATCCTGGCATTTTGACATTTAAAGTAGGAAAATGATTTTATGCCAAATAATTATTTTCTAACGCCTGATATATAGGCCTACTAAACATAATATTGAATGGCTTATTTTCAGATGATACAAGAAATATCGATAAAAAATATTTTCTTGTATCACCCTCAAAACCATTCTATATTATATAAATATTGTAAAACGATCACAGCAAATTTCAAAAATGCTGTTGTCGACTGCAACATTGTCCTAAGTCCTATCGACAACAACCTTAATATCAACCTTTAGAACTCCCATGCAAATACACTTTACATTGTTATGTTTGAACTATATATGGTACCAAACAAAGCATTCATTAATGCTAAATATTACACATTTCTTTGCTGTTTTGTTTTATCACAGTTATTATCAGAAGCAGTGGGCGCAGGCTCAGGAAAGTTTAACTGATCTTCTTGCTCAGGAGCTCCCACCTGAACCACCAAAGCCGGAAAAAGATCGCCTGACAGCTTTTCAAAACATCGCTACTTTGTACATCAAATATCTGCAAATTTTCCGCAGACTAGAGCAATGCTACGACCAAATAGTCCATCCACAAAAACGCCGAGTCTTGCGCCATGTTTTGGATGGTGTCATGGGTCGTGTTTTGGAACTGAAAAACGAGATGGTGCTCTTGGAGTTTTCAGAGTTCCATTATTTTGATGATATCCTATCTGATTTGAAATTGACACCGGTAAGTTTGCATGATTATTAAAACCTTTTGTATATGTTTCACTTTAGAAAAAATAAAAAAATGCATCTGTACTTACTGTAGTGACAGTGTACTCCTAGATTATGGTATTAGCCTGCAAGGGGGGGGGGGCACTAAGCTATACTGGTGTACACATGCGTGAACAGAAAAGCACAGAAGGGTCATTTTTTCTGACCAGCACGGAAAGCACGGCATGTGTTTAGGGTCTAAAAACACTGATTTTGATGTGTCCTCAAAAAGGGGTGTTTTTCCAAACCTGATGAAAAAAATCCAACTTTTAGGGGGTGCAATTTAGAGTAAATTTGTACATGTAAATCCTTGTTTTGGTATTTCTTCAAGGGAAGCTTAAACTTGTTTAGGAGGTATTTTGTAAACCTATGTTCACGCATGTGTACATCAATATATCTGAGTGCCCCCCCCCCAAAATGTGCATTAAATGTTCATTGCGATGAAAAAAGTAAATGGATAAAGAAATACTGTACTAAATCTGTGAAACAACTTGCTCATGTAGGATTTTTTAGTGCATTTAGTCACTGTTAGCCCATATTTTTACCCAGAGGTCCTCAAACCCACATATAATTATTATTTACTTCTGAGATGTCAATGGGGAAGTTTTGGATTTGAAAGAAAGCCTGAAAATATTAAATACCGACCGACTTCAGTTGAGTTGTTTTGATCTCAGTAGCAATAGGAATATTCAAAGTATGACAACCCGTAATAAAGAAAATATAAAATTTGAGTTCTGTCTTCAAAATTGTGTAGTATTGAGCACAAAGTGGTTTCATTTTCTCGGAACAGGCTAACATTGCACATGCGTAATCTTGAAAATGCAATCATTTACTTACCCCACTGAGCTATTATACCTGGAGGGGAGAAACTCTGCATACATTACAATGCATGTACGCAAACCGTATAAAAAAGGCTAATAAACAACTGCATCAACAGTTTTAATATAACAGCCATTGCAACATCATTCCGCACTAGTAACACCTCTTACAATCTCAATGCACGAGCCACATTGGTGTTTGGCACCAAATTGTGCCTTGTTATATATTTGTATTTACTTCATTTCTACCCAGGACAAAAAAATTCTTTAAAAATCGTTGACCCAGATTTCTGTTGTTTCCAATTTCTCATAAGTCAATTTTTTTCTTCTTCAGAATGATATTGAAATTCCAATCCCCAAATACTTCATCAATGAGCGAGCTAAAGTTTTGCAAGAAAGAGAGAAAGTTCTCGGGCAAATCCTGGCCAAGATGGGACCCCAGGATGAGAAGTCGGCGGAGGTTAAGATGACCACCGAGGAGGCCATCAGAATCATCCAAGTACACGAAAGAGCCAGGCAAGGTCGGCTAAGAGCAAAATTCATGAGAGAGATCCGCCTTCAGGAAGAAAGGGAAAGACTTGCGGCCAACAGAGGGGCACCCACTTTAGATGCTGATGTAGCTGCTGTTAGAATACAGAAGGTCAGTCTACTGTAGTGGTACAGCTTATACTTATCAGAAAATTTCCGTTTTTTTTTAAATATGGCTCTTGGGTGAGTGGTATTTTCATTGTTTTATTTTTTTCTTTAGGCCTTTTTCAATCATGTTTAATCTTGAAATTGTAGAATTAGTACATCAGTATTCTCTGTACAACGTAAAGTGACGAGTGATTCAAACAAGAATAGATGGGAAAGTGTTATATTAAAGTTATCAATTTTGTTTGTATCTTATAATATGCTACACTGTGGCATTCGTCACCCCGGGGGGGGGGGGGGGGGGGGGGCTACTTACATTGACGGAAGGTACAGGTATGTGCCGCCCTCAAGACCCGCTTTTCAAGCCTCCTCTTCCGCTCCCCAAGATGCTCTTTTCAAGATTACTTCAGTTCCAAAGACCCCATTTTCAAAGAAAATGACCCAAAAATGTGTTTTACCAAGTTTTCAAGCTGATTTTGAGCAATTTTCAGCTCAAATAGTCATATTTTTATGGGAAAAAGGCAGTTCTGAAGACCTCAATTCGGGGAAAAATCAGTTCCATAGACCCTTTTTTTAACCAAAAATCTGTTCCGCAAGACCCTATATTGGATATCGCGGATCTCACATACCTACCAATTGAGAATGACTGATTTGCACAGTTGAGAATGACTGATTTGCACATTTCTTTGTTTGTACATTCTATAGGTTGGCGCAGCGGTAGTTCCCTCGCCTTGCCAATGAGGTCCCGGGTTCGAGTCCCGGTCCCGGCGCTTTATGTGCATTTGGTTTTTCAGTCCATGCTCGCTTCCGCAGGTATTTCTCCGGGCACTACGGTCTTCCTCCTACATTCAAAACTGATTTAAAAAAACATCTTGGGATCCCTGTTAAATATAAGCTTCCCTTAGCTTATTTGGTACCACGTACCAAGTTGGGTTTCCTTGGCAAAAGCCTAAACAAGGTGATTTTTTTTTGAAGGTGATTTATAACATTGGTTAAAAGTCTGCTGTTTGAATGAAATTGAATCTAATAGTATTTAGTTTTATGAAAAATATGCTCAAAAGTTTATTTTTGCTGTGTAAAGTGTGATTAGTGCTTCACACATGGTTATGGTACAGAACAACAACAAGCACATCTGAAGGACAATTTAATCACTGTATATATAACTCATCTAGCTTTTTTTATTTCCTCAAATTCAATTTCAGCAATGGAAAGGCTATGCTGTGAGGAATAGGGTGAGGCGTGAAAGAGAAGAAGAAATGATGTTCATTGGAATGGTAAGATAGAAAACTATCAGCCTCATGTTGGTATCTTTTTGAAAAATCAAACCATTATTAACATAACATTTCTAAAATTTCAAGAGATGATAAATAGTGGTTTGACTTTTGACAGATAGGAAGACAGGTACACTTCATCGATAGAATTCAGTTTGAAGCTCTAATATGAGATACAAAAGGAGAGTTGTTTACCCCGGTTGTTTACAATTTGCAATATCAGTGCAATCAGCAATAGACTTTATGACAACAAAAATTCTTGGATCAATATTGGGTCAAATTAGCAGAAATCAAGGCTGATTCTCTTCATGAGAGTTAGAAGAGTTCAAATATACTCAGTATATATTTAGGGATTGGCATCTACAGAAGAGTTATGGTTTATTCTGAGTGCTTTCGATAAGCAACGATCGATACACATTGACGTGCAGTCTTTGTACACGCGCAATGCACAAGGAATAGCGCGTGTAATAAACTGCGCGTTGATGGGCATCGATCGATAGATATCGTCAGACTCTGAATAAACCATTACACTAGCAAGCTGTTGTTTGAGGATTCAAAGAGATGGTATTCTTTTTCTGAACCTGGTTTCAGTCCTGATTCTGAACTCAAGATCTGCAGTGTGCTTCTCTCAAACCATATGGTTACACTTTCAGGAAGAAAAAACAAGGTGCAGGAAGCCTAGCATCTTTGTCCAAACCCACTGTGTACCTAAGGCCCGGGACCTAAGGCCTTGATCACATATATAAGTATGGTATTCGCTATATATGCTCCTTGGGAGGCACATGTATTTTTAGAGACAAGAATAATTCCCATCAATGTCAAATATGAGTGCTTCCCCAGGAACGTATAGCAAATAGCATATATACTTCAATGTGGTTATGCCTTAAGGGCCCTGTCAACCCTTCATTTTCAGAAATGGGTTATGGACTGTAACTCAGCGACGGATAATTAAATCCAAATCAAAGTATACATTTCTAGAAGTGGATTTACATACTGAACATGATGGTCAGCTTATTTTTGAACCAAAATGTGAAATTATTGCCCTATAGGTCCAAAAAAGGTCCAAAAATCATGTTTTTGGCCCAAAATCTTACGGGAAAGCTATCTAAATTTTGCTTTGGTAAAATTTTAGACCATTTTACTTTTTAGAATCTAGAAAGCAATATCTAGAAACACATTTCTCAAATTTTTGATTTTTATCTTATTTTTTGAAATATTGCCAAAAATAGGTCAAAATGTGGCATATTTTGCCAAAAATGGTGTCAGGAGTGGGATTTTTGACATTTTTGGACCGATTTTTGGCGATATCTCAAAAACTAAGAAAAAAATTAAAAATTTGAGAAAGGCGATCCCAGATATTGCTTTCTAGATTTTAAAAATATAATTGGTAACAATTTTTACCAAAGCAAAATTTAGTTAGCTTTCCCGTAAAATGTTGGGCCCAAAACATGATTTTTGGACCCTAGGTCCAAAATTACGCATTTTGGTCCAAAAATGACCTGACCATCATGTTCAGTATACAAATCCGCTTCTAGAAATATATACTTTTATTTGAATCTAATTATCCGTTGCTGAGTTACAGAGCAAAAAACATTTATGAAAAAAGCCTTAACAGGCCCCTTAAATGCCCCTATCATATGCGTGATAGTGATTTTATACTAATGACACTCACACACTATTTTCCATATTTTTTGACCTGTTAAAGATGTAGGGTTCATGTTTCTAGATTCACCTTTGGTATGGTTAATTCTCTCGCACTAAATAATTTGCCAAACCCCACCCAACTTTTAAAAATCAATTCTGTTACAGCATCAACATTTCGAACATTGTTGAGCAGTAGGCTACCCAAACCTTTGATTTATGAGTCTTTTATCGTTGCAAAGTTACTAGCAAATCTGATCTTTTAAATTTTATTATTATTACTATTTTAATAAACAGACGGCACCTCCATTGAACAGCAATCCTAAGAACGCACCTCAAACGTTAGCTGACAGGACGGAAGGGTCGCGGCGAGTGACGCAGACCCAACATGAGCAAGAGTACCAGCAGGCGTTGGTGTCCATTAAAGACAAGCTACGAGAAGTGGAAGGCCCAGACATGAAGGAAAACATGCAGGATCAGATAAGGCAGTGGTTTTTGGAATGCAGGTGTGTAATGTATAGAGAATAAAAGATAAGATTTATTGTTTTGCCTGTCATCTATCCTCTCATAATGGATGGACGTACATGTCATCTATCGTCTCATAATGGATGGACGTACATGTCATCTATCGTCTCATAATGGATGGACGTACATGTCATCTATCGTCTCATAATGGATGGACGTACATGTCATCTATCGTCTCATAGTGGATGGACGTACATGTCATCTATCGTCTCATAATGGATGGACGTACATGTCATCTATTGTCTCATAATAGATGGACGTACATGTCATCTATCGTCTCATAATGGATGGACGTACATGTCATTTATCGTCTCATAATAGATGGACGTACATGTCATCTATCCTCTCATAATGGATGGACCTACATTATTTTTCGTAATGGCGCTTGGGTGCCCATTACGAAAAATAATGTTCGTCCATCCATTATGAGACGATAGATGACATGTACGTCCATCCATTATGAGACGTTAGATGACAGGCAGTCAAACTGATGCTGTTATCAATTCACTTTTCTAAAGTCGATACGTATGAATGTATTGATTCAGCATGTCCATGTCATATCAATAGTGTTTTCCCACTGGCTTTCTGGCAAATCATTTTGGATATGGTTGCAAAATTTTGCACTGTCACTAACTGATATATTTCATGTTCTTATGTACTGACCCATCTCTCTAGATTTAGCTACGAGTATCCCCAATTAACAGCATTTTATCATTTATGTTCAGAAGACCATAATTAAATTGTGTAACCTGCTCCTCAACCTGTGATATGGGTAGCATAGTGGAAGCAAATAATATACCAATCTGTTTGCAATGTAATGATTTATTACGTCATGTCACAAGTTTGTGACACATTATAAATTGTTGTTGCACAAAACTTGTATCCCAATTAGAGGTGATGCAGTGTATCATCACTAAGGCCATTTTGAGAATTGATAGACATGTCAAGTGCTGTCCATGTTTAGACAATCAACAATTTCAACAGTCAGTATCAGCATGAACACAAACAAGCTTAAAGGGGCATTGGACAAAATTTTGAACTTTTGTTAGTGGATGGTTTACACTTCCGATTGTTACAAAATAACATTCAATTACCAGATGTTGGGAAAATATAGATAAAAACCTTTATTTTATTTTATTTCTTGATTTTGGGTACGAGGCTATTCTCTAAACATATTTATTGATGCTATATAATGAGAAAGAGCCAAAGATTTGTTGGTAAAACATTCCTTTCACATCATAGATTGCAGAAAAATCAAAAGAAATTTGGAATTTTTATTTATTAGATCTCCTGAAAAGATCATTTCTAGAAATTCAACTATAGAGGGCAGTATTTATCGTTGTCGACAACGATAATTAAAAATAAGGGAATATCTAAATATTTCGATATATAGGATGTGAATTTGACAATGAAACTTTGCATGCTGTCATTATTACCGCTAATACTCAAATGATGCAAAAATCTCAAAATGTTTGGTTAAAAGTTTGGGGATGATGCTGAACTTGTCCAATGCCCTTTTAAGCTTATAATTTTCTACTTTATCTTACCTCACCTACTTAGATCTTGCTGAGGTGACTTGATACAGTGTCTATGTCACCAATCACAGGTTTCTCCTCAATCTCTAAATATGTATTCTGTCATTTTCTATTAAATCCTCAGAGATGGCTCAGGCAAATTCCCAGATTACCCAGCAGAAGATGAAGGCGGGTCGGCCATGATATTCAAGGAGAAGGATCCGGAAGAGGTTAGTGCACTATCGCTGTGTAGCACCTGTACAGTTATTTCAGGCGGCACACCACAAAATAGCTCCCCATTGACTTACTAAGTACAAAATGGCTTCCAAAAAACACCCGAAAACTCATTAATTAATAAACAACTGGTTTCTTCAACACTGGCTTTTCTTAATTGATTATGACCTCTTTTAACAAAAAATGATGAAAAATATATACAAGACAAATTTTTTGAGATACCGTGCGTAGAAGGTAATACTGCCACTCCGCCCCATCACTGAGAGCCACGTTTCGTATTTCCCAAATCTCATGCATTTTTTGGGATTAGCCTTAAAAGTTTACCAAAGTACTCTGGAGATCAAATATGGCATCAGAAAAACTTTAAATAAACCTAAATCCATGATTAGATCAAAAAATACACCAAACAAATTGCCCTTCTACACTTTTGAGGTCCTCATTTTAGAAACACCGGATAGCGGGACCAATTTATTTAGTGTAGTGGACCCTGCAGTTAACAGCATCTTGGCTTACTGCTAAATTTATAACTGGCCTTTATATTGACTTACCTTGAAAAACAATTTTATCAATCAATATTGCATTTTCACTAAATAATGTTTGAAATAAACGTTAAGTATCTCAAAAGTGATTTTCCAATGTATTCTCCTTGATCACATCATAAATGGCTGGTAGGAATGTGAAAGTAGACACAATATGTGACTTTCCACAAAACGCAGACAAATTTGACATTTATGGAGGTACAGCGCAATGGGTGTCAATAAATTGCGGGATGCGGTGTGCGGGGTGAATAATTTTGAAGTTGCGGGGTGACTAATTTGCGGGGTGCGGGGTGACTAATTTGCGGGGTGACTTTTTTGCAGGTAGATTTTTTTGCGGGGTGACTTTTTTTGCGGGGTGATTCCTTTTTGCGGGGTGACTTTTTTGCAGGGTATTGCGAGGTACTTT
This sequence comes from Ophiothrix spiculata, assembly GCA_000969725.1. Classification (NCBI taxonomy): domain Eukaryota; kingdom Metazoa; phylum Echinodermata; class Ophiuroidea; order Amphilepidida; family Ophiotrichidae; genus Ophiothrix; species Ophiothrix spiculata. Next base: position 64,849 of record JXSR01S005047.1, read on the forward strand.
TTCACAGTATAGACAGTTAGGTTGTAATTGTCTATATTGCATGGTGTGCTAATTCAATGCACACTTATCGCATGATTTACTTCATCATGGGGTAATATATACAAGGGAAATTGTGCGCCATCAAAGTAATCAAATATATAAAAAATCAATTGAGCATTTACTATTTTACAATTACAAGCACAATAATTGAGCTTTCCCTATACTTTTTGGGGTAAATTGGATGATTTGCAGCAAACTAAGTTCTTACTAGTATTCATGAAGGCCTGCTAAGAACCCTGCAACTAGTTGCCTGAGTTAGCTGAATGGTCACGTAAATTTGCTTGGGTGTATTTGGGTGGGATGGTTAGTCAATTTAAATAACAAAAGACTTGCAAGGTACAACTACATTGTACAAGAAGCTATTCCACACATGCTGCTGAAAGAAATGACTGGAGAGAAAATATGGTGTGGTATATAGAAGGAGTAGAGAATATGCAGTAATTTATATTTAAAGCCAATACAAAGAAATGATGAAATAAAATAAGAATTTCCAGCAGATTTTCTGTAGTAAAATTTGATCGCCTTGATCAATTTTGTATGTAACTGTCCGACCACGGAGCAAGTAGAGTAAAGTTTCTTGCCCAAGGAAACAAGGAGACCTCACAATCTCTGTATTACGAGACCAGTGCTCTAACTGTTCGGCCACGCTCCCCTAGCAAAGTAAGATTTGAGCTGTGTGTCATTTAAAACCATTAAAGATAGCAATAAAAATAAAACAAGACTAAATCACCCCACAAAAAAAATATCTGACAAATCAGTCACCCCGCACCCCGCAAAGTAGTCACCCCGCAACCCGCACACCGCACCCCGCACAAAATGCGCACCCCAGCGCAATAATACACTTGCTCAAAATCAATAGAAAACAAAGGGATTTTCTTGGGAAATATTTACTTTTAGTGGACAAAACATTGAGCAATGTCAACAAATCATCATTTTAAAGCTGGTAATGTCAACGTATTTAATATGGACAAATCAGAAAAATAACTTTTTTACCTTTTTTAGACTTTATAGGGCCAATTGGTCCAAAGATGACCTGGCCATCATGTTCTGTATGTAAATTCACTTCTAGATATGTATACTTTTATTTGGATTTAATTATCCGTTGCTGAGTTACAAAGCAAAAACGAAAGGTTGACAGGGCCCTAAGTCAATAATAATTATTGTACCACATGCCAAACCACAATTAATTGACTGCATTCCTGATTTTATTTACTTTAAATTTGCACCAATCTAAATCTGAAACTATTGATAACAGTTGTCATACTTACCTAAATGTTAATATTTTTCAATCAGGTTGCTGCAGAATTAGCAGGAAAAGCAGATGAGAAGGAGAAGAAAGGGAAAAAAGGAAAGAAAGATAAGAAGAAAGACAAAAAGAAAGACAAAAAGGACAAGAAAGGGAAGAAAGGAAAGAAAGGCAAAGGAGGAGATGATGATGTAAGTTTATAGTAAAGAACCATCTCAAAAAGTTGTATTTATGTTTATATTTTTTCCTATCACAGATATTTATACTTCCACAGGTAAAAAGGACAACCTGTTTCTGTACAAATCGGATTGCCATCCCAATTTCAAAGCAATTTGGGCCAGACTATTATAATACTATTCAGTTCGGGAAAGGTTGTAATGAATTCATTTACCTTTATGAATTTTATTAATTTCAGTAAAGGAATTCATTCACTCTACCTTTAAATCAATTTTTTGAGCAACCTACGGAAATCGAAGGACATTTTGAAGCATTTTCAGTTTTTCCATATTGAATTGAACCTATTCTAAAAATTTAGCTATGAAATTTTGAATTCTGTCTGCCAAAATTGGTCTGTTTTTTTTGAAAAATTTGCAAAAAGAAGAGCTCCAAATTGCTCACCTAGAGCAATTGTGGAGAGTAATTAATACTCTGTAGCGCCTTAAAGACAATCTGGCCCTGCATGATGTTTTTTCCTGAATTCGAATACTGGTCATCACTCTGTACTGAAACAACATGTTGACTAGAGAAATGACGATGAAGTCAATATATTTTAGTCTTCAAGTTCTACTGGGCATCGACTAGGCCGGAAGGCTAAAAATGCAATGACTAAATCAACTTCTGTAGTCACTTTATAGTCGCAGTGCAGGGTGTTGACTATAAGAGGAGGAATTTAGTGGTGTACTTATAGAGTTGTAATTGTTTTTTTTTAAATAATCAAATGTAATATTTCATTCTACAAAGGAGTATTTAAGTTTACAGGACAAGCTTCAGGATCTACAGGACAAGAGAGGAAGAAAACAGTAGTTGACTATCTCGATTTATGAACATTGTTTTGTTTTTGATTTTTGATTAATAAATTAATGCTTACTGAGTATGACTCGTCACAGGATGATGAAAAGGTGAAGTTGTACATACAAGTTTATTCCATCTGATGCAACCCCATATTTGCCAAATTTACTTTTAAGTATTATCAAAAACTTGACCCTTACCATGACCCGACTCTAACTCACTAACTATGACCCAAACCTATTCCTAAATATACCCTCAACTCTAAACTCTAAAATTTTGGATGGGACCTAAAGTATCCTTTGTCCTTTACTTTATATATTTATACAAACCCAGGACCAGTGTTTCCGCTAAGGTTTTTGAGCTTGCGCCAATTCGAGCAAGTTTGACAAAGTTTGAAAGGTGCTTGGGCCAAAATCATGAGCTTTGACTGAAAATTGGCTCAATAAAGCTAGGAAAATATTTTTCTCACACATTTTCAGAAACTTGTTGCGCCAATTTTCATCGCTCCTGCGCCAATGGCGCGCCTTACGGCCTTAGCGGAAACACTGCCCAGGACCATATCCATAATTTAGTAACTTATAAAGTAGGTATGGTTGTGAATAAAGAAAATGTAACAAATGTCAAAAGTTTCTTGTAGGACCCCATCCTTCCCGATGTATTCAATTATACCCAAGCTGACAGAAATGTAGACCTTTTACATGATATTATATGTACAGGGTGAGCAAAAAGTATGTTTACAACTTGAAATTACACTTAATTCAGAACTCCAAGCTGACAGAAATGAAGACCTTTAACATGATATTATATGTACAGGGTGAGCAGAAAAGAATGTTTACAAGTTGAAATTACTCTAAATTCAAATCTAAAGCTTTCACTGCAAATCCAAGTACATATTTGAAAATTGGAGAGTTGCACAAATGATTTGATACACAAATCATAATCTTTCAACTCTTCTAATACAAGACTTGTTTGAGCTAAATAAACTTGGTTTAAAAATATACTTTTTGGACTCCCTGCATTAATTGTTTAATTGACCTGCCCACAAACCAGTTTTCCTATCCAGTCAAAAGGATTTTTTCAACAATTATCTCCTTATACCTAATACTTATACTGTTTAATTGTGTGTTTGTGTCATTTTACTTAAAATTTTGTTAACCCTTAGGAACGCACCATTAGACTTCCAGGTGGGGAGCTGGAAGTTTTTCCGAAAAAAAAATACTTGACTCGCTTTGTAAGAGAAAAAAATAATTTGACTTACTGCTTGAGAAAAAAAAATAACTTGCCCCTTATTACTTGCTATTATATATAGGGAAAATTTTAGGATTTTTGACTAAAAAAAAATCTTGCTTCATGGAAGTAAAGAAAAATAACCTTTTTGTCTCCAAAATTTTTCCGCATTTTTTTTTGCCCTGACCTAAACTTCCAGCCCCCCTGAAAGTCAAATGGTGCGTCCCTTAGAGATCATATAAAGTTCACTCATTTGGTGCGTTGTTTAAATCAGAGATAATTTCAATTCTTACTACCACATTGAAATTGTCTTATAATCAGCAAACATCAGAAACTGCAGAAGGACCCATCTTGAGTGCTGTCACTAATCTGCTTGGAAAAGGAGCAAGATTTACTTGGCAACATTTCAGAGGAGGTTTTCACAATATCCCACGATGCAATGTGGGTAAACACTGGGCTATTGTGAAAAGAAACACATCCCTGGAAAGATATGAATGAGTACTATTCAATGGAATTCTCAAATTCCTATGAGCCCCTTGTCGAGAAAACCATTATTGCCTATTATATCTAAGTGTATCAGAATAATGCATTGTGGGATATTCTGAAAACCTCCACTGGCAACATTTGTTGAACATTGGTTCTGATCATAGATTTACAGGGGAAATACAAGGCACACCTCCATTTTTATTCTGGCATGGAGAAAAATGGGGGGGTATTCAGGTTTTTGAGCTCCATGGCTGACGACACCATTACACAGGCTGGTATACGAAGCCTGGTATCTCCCCTGTAAATCTGTGGTTCTGATAGAACTTGTGATTTGAACCAAATCACAAAATCTAATTACAGATTTTTGTATTTATACACATCAAACAGACTCTTAGTACTTCAAACCCACAAGTTCTGTGATTTTTAGAATAATTAAACCTTGACACATTCAACTAATAAATTCATTGAATTGCTGATGTTCATTTTTAGGAAGAAGATGAAGGTTTTAAGTTACAGCCATCCAATTTCTTAGGAACAGTTGGGGAATCAACCAAGGATTATAACAGTAAGTTCAATTACATTTTAATTTGTCAGAAGGGGGCTCCATAGCAAAAAACAAATGAAAAAAATGAATAACCCCTCCCCCCCAACAACAACAAAAAAACAGATGTTTTGAAAAGTTGTATGTTACTTTGTGCATTTTGTGCTCAGATTTTCTGGGCAATCTCTTATGTGGTATTTTGTGATACTAAATGTGATTAGTCTTATAGAAATAAATCTGATATTATAGTTAGCACTGTAAAACCAGAAATTTTCCTTTCAGAGTGTCAAAGGTCATATTTTACCACAACGTCTGTATGGGCTTTGACTTTAATGACCAATTGATTGCCTGTAGCGATAAAGAGTATTCAAAATCGCTCTTTTTTTCTGAAACATTTGCTAGGAAACATTCCATGACACTTT
>JXSR01S005047.1:104768-119970 GCA_000969725.1 Ophiothrix spiculata
GGACAGACTGCTGATACCGTCCCAAGGTTATCCTGGAAGTTTTGTATACACTGCAAAAACTTCAATTGGGCAAATATACATCCCTACCAACTGTTGGGCAAACTTAAAAAGCATTGTAGATCAGACACTTTTGCAAAAAATTTGTATCGCTTTTACCATCCAAAGATGGCAGATGGACTCATGTTTCCGCTCCAATAGTTTTGCCCAACTTTAGGACAGGGATGTGCCCAACGTTGGTTAGGGATGTAGGGCCTATACTTCATATCGTTGGGCGAAATTACTCCCAAAATGCCCAACTTTTTTGCAGTGTACAAAAAGAGCGAAATTTATACAAAATTGGCCTATTGTCAGGCATTGATGAAGCCCTCAGGTGTTCAATATCTACCATACGGAAGTTCCCCTTTGTATTTTATTCCTGCCAAGGTCCTATATAAGCATCTTCCCGATTGACCGTATAATTTCGTCGGACAGAAGGAAAATGTTATGGCACACTCATGATACATTATTGATATGAAGCTATAAGAACCTTGTGTGCGCAGTGAATTGGAACATTGTGAACACAGCACTTATTACAGTGTGGCAAAGGATTTAAGGCCCATCAAAGTATTTTCATGGTCAGTAAAATAGTAGTAATAGCATTCAATCCTTAAGGCGATGTCACACATCACCGTACCGTACGAATAACGTACTAATAACGAACTTGTTTGGTAATCGATATTACATGTATTTCAATGACAAATCCAGTGTACGTTATTCGTACGTTTTGTGATGTGTGACAGCGCCTTTATGAGACACATGATCAAAATAGTTGGTCAGAAATGATTTTATACAACCTCTTGAAATAAGCATATCTTTACAATACCTTTATCAAAAGGTATTCCCATTGTTTCAAAATTTTGAAGGCAAATCTATGATCTACTTATAGAAACCAAAGTTATTTGTTTAGTGTTTATCTTTTTCCTTAAATATAGCGCCTGTTTCAACTTATATATATATCGGTAATATTGAAACAATGTTTTTCTTGATTTCATTGGGGTGGGTGCTGGTAACGTTACTGGTACAGACTGAGATTGCGTATTTGACAGACTTTGCACAACTTCGAAGGGAATTGATAATATCAATTTCTGAATGGCCTGTCCGGAGGTGGCTAGGAAAGTTAACATGTATGCAAGTCATCTTGTAAAAATTGAAGTGAGCTGTTAGATTTGTCACTTGAACCCATGATTTTGAAAACGGAAAAATAAAATATGACTGCTTGCATGTAAGTTATCATGCCCTGTTTACCCGTATCACCTTACACATACGCCTAGCTACATGGTTGTCAACGGATCTCATTTTCTGATTTCTCAAAAGCACGTAGAGTGAATAATGTGTTTCTTTCTGCTGAAAGCATATGTGCTGAATGTATACATGGTATAGTGACGGTGATGGGTTTCCAATGACTCAAATGTCATCTTTATCTATCAGCTTAACAACTTTTCGCTGACTGTTTACTTTGTTTTATTTAACATTAAAAATGTGGAGATTCACTAGAAAAATACTGACAGCAGTTTCCATCGGAATATTACTGATTTGTGCAAATTTCTTGCTGATGAATGTTGTATTCAAGATAGATTTAGAAAAGTTGAATTATAAAAATCGTGATACGGGCTTTCATTCTGGTAGGTAAGTGTGAAGCATTTTGAATTAATTTTTTTCGACAGGCTTTTCTATTGAATGATAATTTCATGCAAAACTCTTTGAGTCTCTCCCAACTTTTTTTATATTCAATGTTAATTTCATGTAAAACTGTTTCCCAAGATATTGATTCTTCCCACTACTTTTTTACCCATATTTTTTACATGAATCGATATAACATGTTTATGGCATTAAAACCTACCAGTAGTTTTCCGTGATTTGGAGGAATACTTGAGAAAATTGCAATTCTTTACCGACTTTATTTTGAAAACAGTGTTTCTAGCTTCAAATCTTATATCTTGTTCCTACACCTATATATGATGGGCAAACAAATTATTTTTTATTATTTTTCTCTCTTTTAATTAACGTATTAAACGTATTAAATCATCTCTATATATAGGAGCTTAAATTGTTTGATCTTTTCTCTGGCAAATCCATCTGAGGTACAAATTTAGGATTTAGAAAACACTGGATAGTCACACCACCATCACAGAATGATATATATTGCAAATTAATTCTCTCTCATTATGAGCCATTTATGTGTAATTTTTTGTACTTTTTTTGGATTTGACTACACTTTTAGATTTTGTATAGAGCATTTCTATTTTTTTTTTTAAATTCTAAGTGGAATCAAGGCTAGGCCTTTTAAATTAAGTAATGCTAGACACTTCAGTTTTGCCGGTCATTGACATACATGCTAAATAATTGTGTAAATCGTTAAAAAAATAACCTGTAGTCTTCAGTGCCAACTCAAGTCCGTTTGTAACACTCCATATATAGCGACTGATTGATGAGTACTCTCTTGACTTATCATGTCTGTGTTACAAATACCAACATGCTCTATTGAAATTCTCATAAGATGATTTTGCACTTCATTCGAATCTTTGGGTAATTTACTTTGAAAAAAACACGTCTAGACTACAGGCCTAGTAAAGTATTTATATGGTTTACAAGCATTGATAAAAACACTCAAATGACGATATTTACTGCCCCTTTACCCTTTTCCTTTTGTGAAATATTCACTTAAATTCTATCAAACAAATCCCCCGGGGGGATTCTCACATTAGGTTGATATACGGGTATGTGCCACGGTTTTGGGGTACAATTTCGCCATTTTAGGTCTATCGATGGGTGGGTTTTTGTCACAGACCTAATGCGCCCAAATGGAAAAATTTGGTGTTTTTTGGGAAAATTGCCTTAAAAAGCACCCAATTTGGTCCAAATTGGGTGTTTTTTGCGGAAAAATGGTATGGTGAAGGGTAGCAAAATTGCCTTTTTTTAGGTATAGAGAACGATCCTTATCGCTAAGTCTGCGTGGCACACCCCCGTACAATTTTATTTGAGAACCCCCCCCCCCGGGACAAATCCCATAGGAAGCAATGCATGATGGAAACACTCAATTTCTTCTCTTCCAATACACCATTGGTAAAATGTTAACAAGGAGTAACAACTTGAGCCTAATTATGGTAATATCATCAATGTGAACTTCACAATGAACTCTCGTTGGAATTTTCAATTACCAGTTTGAAAACCCGATAGTAACCGCTAAATGTCCAAATACAAGCATCATCGGAAGTACGCGGAAGTTACAACTTACCATGCTTACAGAAACAAATTGGCAAACTCGTGTGGTCTAATGAAAAAGGGAAGGAATCCGACTTCATTTAATCATAATTGGAGAATATTGGGCAGATATGAAGGAATGTTACAATCAAAGTACAGACCAGTGGCGTAACCAGATATTTTCATTTTAGGGGGTTACTAGGAGCAAAACAATTTTACAGGGGGCGAAATAGTTCTTGCTTAAGTTACTCCGACACAAAATGGTACACCCAAAAATTGTCCATAGTATAGCAAACAGCCCAATTTTTGCGTGCATTCATAAAAGTCCTAATTTTCCTTGAAAATTTGCACTAACTAAATTTTTTCTTAAATATTGACCAAATTTGGGGCATTTTGGTGCAACTTTGGAAAACTTTGAAAAGTACATGATTTAAAGGGTCAATTTTTGCAGTTACATTAACAGTGAACATTACGTATTGAAAGTTTATATTTTCTTGATTTCATTGGGGTGAGCGATGGAGGGGACAGATATTTTTTCTGGTACAACTGACTGAGATTTGACAGTCGCACCACTTCGAAGGGAATTGATTGTGTCAATATCTGACTGACCTGTCCTGGGAAAATTTAACATGCATGCAAGTCATCTTAAAATAAAGTGAGCTGTTTGATTTGTCACTTGAACCATAGCTTGAACTCATGATTTTGAAAACGGAAAAATAAAATATGACTGCTTGCATGTAAGTTATCATGCCCTGTTTACCCGTATCACCTTGCACATACGCCTAGCTACATGGTTGTCAACGGATCTCATTTTGTGATTTCTCAAAAGCGCGTAGAGTGAATAATATGTTTCTTTCTGCTGAAAGCATATAAGCTCATATATGCCGAATGTATTCATGGTATAGTGACGGTGACGGGTTTTCAATGACTCAAAGTCATCTTTATCTATCAGCTTGACGACTTGTCGCTGATTACTTATTTTGTTTAACTTTAAAAATGTGGAGATTTACAAGGAAAATACTGACAGCAGTTTCCATCGGAATATTACTGATTTGTGCCAATTTCTTGCTTATGAATGTTGTATTCAAGATGGATTTAGAAAAGTTGAATTACTAGTATATAAATCGTGATACGGGCTTTCATCATTTTGTTCATTCTGGTAGGTAAGTGTGAAGCAATTTGAATTATTTTTTTTCGACAGGCTTTTCTATTAAATGACAATTTCATGCAAAACTCTTTAAGTGTTTCCCAACTTCCTAAGATATTGAACGCAAGACCTCTCAGATTTCAATGTGATGGCTTCTTAAATGTCAATTAAGGGATTGGTCTACTTTTTTACCTTGGCCAACATATCTTTTTTACATGAATCAATAGAACGGGTTTATACTATAGCAATGAAAACTACCAGTAGTTTTCCGTAATTGTGAGGAATATTTGAGAAAATTGCACTTCTTTACCGACTTTAACTTCTTCTCCGGAGGCAAAAAATGGTGTCGAAACAGTGTTTCTAGCTTCAAATCTGATAAATATCTTGTTTCTTCACCTGTGACACATTATTTTTATTAATTGTTTTCTCTTTTGATACGTATTAAATCATCTCTAGGAGCTTAAATTATTTGATCTTTTTTCTGGCAAATCCATCTGAGGTACAAATTTAGGATTTAGAAAACACTAGATAGTCACACCACCATCACAGAATGATATATTGCAAATTATTAAATTCTCAATATGAGCCATTTCTGTGTAAATGTTTGTATTTCTTTTGAATTTGACTACACTTTTAGACTTTATATAGAGCATTTCTAAAAGTTTTTAATTCTATAAAGTGGAATCAAGGCTAGACTTAAAGTAAGTAATGTTAGACACTTCAGTTTTTGCCGTATTTTCGACATTGACATAGGCCTACCTGCTAACTAATTGTGTAAATCGTAAAAAAATAACCTGTAGTCTTCAGTGCCAACTCACGTCCGTTTTTAACACTCCACATACAGCGACTGATTGATGAGTACTCTCTTGACTTATCACGTCTGTGTTACTTCTAAATGCCAACATGCACTACTGAAATTCTCATGTGAACATCAGGATGATGTTGGAATCATTGGGTCATTTATATACTTTGAAAAATATAAACTACAGATTACAATTTTTTTTTATATGGTTTAATTTAGTGCACCAAAATATCAGTTTCAGTTTCAGTTTTATTTTTATTTTTCCAAGTACAAAGCAATATCAAAAATAATTTACGCAGCTTAAATACAAATACATGTTTTAACAAAGAAAGATAAATGTAATTGGAGGGATGGCCAATAAAGAGCAAAAGCTCGAATAACAGTATTGGGCACCCATACTGTTATTTGAGTGCCTTTTTAATGATTCTATCACAACTTACTACCCACTTTCCCCTTTTCTTTTCTTTTCCCCCCGTCTCTTTGCCTTTTGTTCCATTTTCCTTTTGCTCTTCCACCAGTATGTAAGCATACAAGAAAGTTATTCATATCCATGTTTTTCGCTGTGTAAATATGTTTTGGTTCAAAGTTTGCTTATTTGAGGTTTCAAGTTATTCACCATCCTCTGCACCACTTCCCTCATTTGGCCCAATGAACACCGGGCAAAGAACTCAATATTTTTATTGTGCAGCTCAATTTCGACCCAATTCTCCAACAACCTTTTGTTGAATTTTTTACTTGATGATGGAAAGTCGAAGTTTACTTGATGGTAAATAAACGTTAATTCTTCATCAAGTTCAATTCAACAAAAAGCTGTTAGATACGAAGCTAGCTATATACATGTATTAGGAATCTAAGGGAAAATACCATAAATACGCGTGAATGTTATGACTAATCATAATGCCTTAAACAGCCTATAAATATGACCGTTGCCATTAGACAAACCGTTGCGAGGGTAAACGGAGGATCCCTGTATACATGGTATATGGGTCTAGTTCTGGGTGAATTGGTCATATACAAGCTTATACAGGAAGTTATCAAGTTGTTTGGAACATTGTAATTTCCTGATATAATTTATAAGCACATAATCAAGAAAAACCAAATTTATTCTTAGAAAAAAAGTCCTATAATTGTGGTTCTAAACATGTACTCTCTTATATGGAACCTCTAGGCCCAAAAATGTGTTTGTTTGCCTAAAACCGACCGGCCGGCCGACCATCCAAATTTGCCCCAACCATGTTTTTTTTTACATCTTTTATTTAAAATGCCATACGAAAATATACAAATAGTCACTGTGAAAGTCTTCAAATCGGATGAATATGACATGAATTGACTGTATTTATCAGTATCAGCAGTATAACATTGTTTGTTTGTTTGTTTATTTCTATTTCAATTTTTCCATTCTTTGAGTTGAATACATTTATTTAAAAGAATTCATAAACTAAACAGACACACAAAAACCCAACCTATACTGGCCCTACTTTTTAGGAGCCTTTATGGGAAAACAAACAATTTCTTTTTGGTCCTATATCGTTCTATAATAATATTGTTCGAATGAAAGTTCATGTATACGTGCTGGTATAGATATTCCAATACTGAGATGGTCACGTTAAAACTGAGTTTCAGCACTAGGTTAAAATTTTCGACATGTAACACATGTCCTCATCAGAAGAAATCCTGATGTTGTGAGGATTGTTGACCTACTATGACCTTGGTGGCGCTATTCAGAAGAGACCATTATATAGGGAGGGCAATTCCAATCCTTTGTCACGGTTCAATGAAGGTTTCTTCTTTTTGATGTAAATGGCATCCCGCACTTGATGGGGATACTCTCTGTCTTCTCTGTCCGAAATTTTAGTTATATACATAAGACGGACTTCAAAATAAATGGGTCAAATGCATGAGCATTAAGAAAACCCTGCAGACAAACCTGTGACATTGAACTTCTGTCTATCAAAACATGAGTCTGCGCATCATCAACAGAATGATGCTGTCACTAAGGTCATTGTCAAGAATACTGACCTGATTACTAGTAGGCCTTCTTAGTTATAAATAAAATTTAAAGGTCCTTCCCAACTTGAAAGTTGTAACTTCGCTGGTAACATCACATACGCACACACCATGCACCTTTTAGATCCTTAAGGTGTCTCACGCGTACTGGTACGCACTCTGTGTTAAGTGCAGCAACCCGCAGAATAGCATAGTGTTTTGAAGCGAAAAAATGACACATTTTCTCATTTATCGTAACAAATAGGAAGCTGACCCCCACTTTTTGTTTTGTTACTTAAAAAAACATACATTTGTGCAAACTTTGTGGAAAAAAAAACTTCAATGTGAAGGTTTTGTTATTTATTATTTTAAAAATCGATTCTACATCGATAAAATATTCATACCGATTTTTTACTTGTAAGCAAATTTCAATCAGATCTATCATGGACCAGACAATCTACATATAAAAGTACAAAAATAACGTTCTTTTCGATCCGAGTCAGTCAAGTGAGTTGAGATGTTGTGTAAAGTTAAATTATGCACTCGTGATCTTCAGTATTTTTATAACGTATTTTCATGCTATTTTCCTCTAACAAAGAAATGTATTCTGTTAAATATTTTGTAATGACTTACTCAAGGAAATTATTCAAAACACTTTTGATTCATCTTAAATGTAGGTCTACGGTATGTAAACATTTTCAAGATTTCCTTATTTTTGTTTATCAATCACAAAACATATGATTATCATTTTGTAGTTACAAATTGCGTGCTGAGATTGTAATGTTTCTTATTATATAAATGAACAAACGGAAAGTACCGTATGTTCAATTTTGCATGAAGGAAATGTTAAAAATTGAAATAGAGCGACATAGAAGATCTGGTTACTCACCTCAAGGAAAGAACATCAAAAATATACGAAGACATTGAAAGAGTTTGTTACTCTAATTGATGTTATAATGTGGTTTGCGCGGATGTACGTGCCCGGTCTTGAAACTCAGTTTTGATAGAAAGCACCAAACTTAACTCAAATTTGGAATTTGTTTTCAATTTTTTCCCCAACAGACATCCGTAGTATGTTTTAAAGGTGTAGGTTCCAATCACATTCTCATCCCAGGGCTCAACCGGAAGTATTGTATTTTTTGATGTCAAATGAAAGTCCATATTTTTCTGATTGTAAATCCAAAATTTCCCCTGCAAATTCCAAATAGTTTTAGAGATATAGCAAAAAGTGTAAAGTTAATTGGTATATCTATTTTCTATTTCTTATGTAATTTCATAACAGCCTCATACAGTAGAAGATCTTGTTACTCATATCAAGGGTTGCATACTTTGTTTTGCCTCTGAAGAGTAAACAATAAGCAAACTGAGGGTGAAACCTCAAAAAATGCATTTCCGAGGTTAAGGTCAATCAGTTTAAAGTAGATTATACACATGTTAAATAGGAACCTACATCTTAAAATTGTTTGTGCACCAACGACAATATAGGTCAAATAAAAAACACAAACTAATGCTAAGCAAAGAAGAGTATTATTGAACATCGGACTTGAGAACTTTTGTCTTTTTTCTTTATTTTTAGTTTCTGAAGACAACCATCAAAATATGTGCTTCATATTTTTTGATTAGTTTCTTACATGACATTTGCAATTGCAAATTTGTTTTTGTCAATGTTTGTGGATCTAACAAAAAGCGATGAGAAAGTTGATTTTGTTATAAATTGTATATTATAACGACTATCATATAATGTAGGACAGTCGTTCAACTGTGATTCTAATGATCTTGTTAGCATGGTATCATAACAAGGAACGTTGTCAACAATGTACCATTGTTTTCACGAGACAAAAGAAGCCAAAATAGTAATTTTATCATTTCTATGTTTGAGGTTCAAATCTCCAACTGTTTCATGAAGATTGAATTGTACAAAATCAAATTAATTGGTATAAAAGAAAATGAACATTGAACAGGTGAAAAGAGAGACAAACAGACAATTTAAAGACCAACGATGTTGACGTTTTTGTATGATTGAATTTGTGCTTTGCATGTAATGTTTTTTTGGATATTGGTATCTTTGTCTACCTGTCAAATTTGAAAATATGTGCCCATTCACTCATAACTTTGCCTCAAGATATTCTATTTTTTTCGCATATTTCCTTACCTATAAAAGATTTTCACAATAAAGATCCATTTCAAAATTTTGTGGATCGATTCGCCACATGTATTTAGAGAAATCTATGTGACTTAAAGTATCAATACAAAATACGCAAGCCCAGTTCTCACGTTTGATCACGTGTTGAAAGACAATAGTTCTGAGACACAGTTTCTTTCTAATGATATCCAACTGTTTTACAATTATGAACTAAAGTTCTGGGTCACTCAATTTCCAGCGGTTCAATGCTCTGTGTAAGGGCGCCTTTATCTATGATCAGGGATTGAATAATTGCAAAAAGGAGATTGACACGGTGTTAGAAAATTGTCATAAAATCATCTTTTTTCGCAATTTTATAGAAAACGGCTTGGTAGGAAGATTTTTAAAACTTTGAAGATTCATAATATCACAAAATTTCAAATTCACCCCCAGACGAAAATTTTACCACATCTCAACTTCAAAGCCTGATATCTCAGTCTGCAGATCGTCGCAAAGTCCCCCTTTTCGGTGTGAGTCATCACATATTGTATTGCAAGAAAGATGCAGCTGTTTTAGCGAGCTAAACATTTTAGAGTATAAGGAGATGATACACTGACAACATTATATTACTTTTGTTTGCCTAAATAGCTATGAACAGGTATTTACGGGTACTTTCCAAGGCATCATGTAATAATGCATTTGTAGGTGGAAATAACCTTATCTCCGATTTTTGCTTTGAATTCCTCCTTGATTTGTGTAACTTACAAATGAAAAGATGTGGCGATTTAAATTTAAAAAACAGCAGGTGGTATTGGAATTTTACTTATTTGTGGCAATTTCTTAATTATGAATGTTATACTAAACATGCTAAAAGGGTTATTTGGGAAAGCTGCAATTGAGATATCAAGTTACGGGTTCAGGTTTGGGAAGGTAAGCCCAAAATTATAGCAAGTGGTTTATTCAATGTAATTTTGAAGTTCTGAAATGAACTTTTGCTAGTTTCTGTCCAACTAGCAAAATGTTAGTGGGACAGAAATGATTTTATACCACCCTCTTAAAATGAACATAATATATTTGAACCACCTTTTTAAAAAAAAAACATTTTAAAGGTAAATCGATAATAAGAAACACAAGTTATTTGTTTAGTATTTAACCTTTTCTTTAAATATGGCGCCCGTTTCAACTTTTGCACTTTTATTGACTCACTTGGTATATTGAAACAATGTTTTTCTTGATTTCATTGGGGTGGGTGCTGGTTAAGTTACTGGTACAGACTGAAATTACACATTTGACAGTTGCACCACTTCAAAAGGAATTGACAATGTCTGTATCTGACTGGCCTGTCCTGAGGAAAGTTAACATGCATGCAAGTCATCTTGAAATGAAGTGAGCTGTTTGATTTGTCACTTGAATTCATGATTTTGAAAAGCGGAAAAATAAAATATGACTGCTTGCATGTAAGTTACCATGCCCTTTTTACCCGTATCACCCTACACATACGCCTAGCTACTTGGTTGTCAACGGATCTCATTTTCTGATTTCTCAAAAGCACGCATAGAGTGAATAATGTATTTCTTTCTGCTGAAAGCATAATGTGCTGAATGTATACATGGTATAGTGACGGTGACGGGTTTTCAATGACTCAAATGTCATCTTTATCCATCAGCTTTACGACTTGTCGCTGATTGTTTACTTTGTTTAACATTAAAAATGTGGCGATTCACTAGGAAAATACTGACAGCAGTTTCCATCGGAATATTACTGATTTGTGCCAATTTCTTGCTGATGAATGTTGTATTCAAGATGGATTTAGAAAAGTTGAATTACATAAATCGTGATACGGGCTGACATTCTGGTAGGTAAGTATGAACCATTTTGAATTATTTTTTTCGGAAGATGGGCTTTTTTATTGAATGATAATTTCATGCAAAACTATTTGAGTCTTTCCCAAGACTTCCATGTAATGTCTTCTTAAATGTCAAGTAAGGGACTGGCCCAGATTCTTCCCACTATCTTTTTTACATGAATCGATAGAACATGTTTATAGCAATAAAACCTACCAGTAGTTTTCCGCGATTTTGAGGAATATTTGAGAAAATTGCAATTCTTTACCAACTTTAACTTTTTCTCCGGAGACAAAAAATTGTGTCGAAACAGTGTTTCTAGCTTCAAATCTGATAAATATCTTGTTTCTACACCTGTGATGGGTAAACAAATTATTTTTGATTATATTTTTTCTCTTTTAATACGTATTAAATTATAGGAGCTTTGTTTGTTCTTTTTATCTTACAAATCCACCCGAGGTACAAATGTAGGATTTAGAAAACACTGGATAAGTCACACCACCATCACAGAATGATATATTGCAAATTAATTATCTCTCAATTTGAGCCATTTCGGTGTAACTTTTTGTACCTTTTTTTGGATTTGACTACACTTCTATAGACTTTGTATAGAGCATTTCTAAAAGTGTTTAATTCTAAGTAGAATCACGACTGGTCCTTTTAAATTTAGTAATGTAAGACACTTCAGTTTTGCCGTACTTCGATATTGACATACATGCTAAATAAGTGTGTAAATCGTAAAAAAAAACCTTGTAAGTTGTAGTCTTCAGTGCCAACTCACGTCCGTTTTTAACACTCCATATACAGCGACTGATGGATGAGTACTCTCTTGACTTATCATGTCTGTGTTACGTTTAAATACCAACATGCACTACTGAAATTCTCATGTAAGCATCAGGATGATGTTGGAATCATTGGGTCATTTATACACACTTAAAAATAGGTAGTCAAAAATTTGACTAGTTTGGGTGGTCATTTCAAAATAACCCTAAATGAAGTCAAATGTGGTTACTTTGACCCACTCAGAGTCATTTCTTATTGTGTAAAAATGACCATCGAAAATAGTCATTTTGAAATTACATTTGGAAATGTAGTCATACTGTCACTTTTATTTCTATGTTCTGGAGTCATTCTCCTAATCGGGACACCGATTAAAGTGAATGACCCCTGAATGTAATCATTTTTGACCAACAAATAGTTATTTTCAAAAGAGGCCATTTTGAAAAATAACCACGAATGTAGTCATTTTCAACTGCAATTTGGGTCAAATTTTTGACTAGACCTCCGGGGTCAAATTTGACCCCAATGGGTTTGGTGCATGGTTGACCCTGACGCGTGGGTCAAAAATGACTATAAAGGTCATTATTGACTACCTATTTTTAAGTGTGTATACTTTGAAAAATATAGACTACAGGCTTAGTAAAGTTTTTATATGGTTTAATTTAGAAGCATTAAAAAGGCACTCAAACGACGATATTTTAGTACATTAAAACTTACTACCCCATTTCCCCTTTTCTTTTTGCCCCCGTCTCATTGCCTTTTGTCCCATTTTCCTTGCTCTTCCACCATATACAAGAAAGTATTTTATAACCATGCTTTTCGCTGTGTAAATATGTTTTGGTTCAATATTTGCTATTTGAGGTTTAAAGTTATTCACCATCCTCTGCACCACTTCCTTCATTTGGCCCACTAATGATGAACCCCAGGCAAAGAACTAACTATTTTTTTTTATTGTGAAGCTCAATTTCGACCCGATTCTTCGTATATAACGACCTTTTGTTGAAGTTTACTTCATGATGAAAAGATGAAGTTTACTTGATCATGTTGATGGTAAATATAACGTAAATTCACCATCAAGTTCACTTGAACAAAAAATTGTTGGATACGAACCTAGCTTTATTAGGAATTTACGGGAAAATACCACAAATACGTCACGGTGTAAATGTTATGACTAATCATAATGCCTAAAACAGCCTATAAATGTGACCGTTGCCATTAGACAAACCGTTGCGAGGGTAAACGGAGGATCCCTGCAGGCGACATTCTACAAAATAGCTTTCCATTGACTTACTGTACAAAATAGCTTCCTAAAAACACCCGAAACTCATTAATAAAGCAACTGGTTGCTTCAACACTGCCTTTTCTCAGATAAATATGATATTTTCTAACACAAAATGATGATAAAAGTAGACCATCGAGGCAAAAATGTCAAAGATACTGGACGCTGAAGTAATAACGCCCCCTATCACTGACAGCCGAATTTTGTATTTAAAGTAATCTGGAGATCAAAAATGGCATCAAAGCATCTTTTAATAAACCTAAATTTATAATTAGAACAAAATATTGACCAAACATATTGCCTTCCATACGTTTTGAAGTCTTCATTTTAAATATATGAGGGGTTACATATGGAACTCTTGTAAAATAGCTCTCAGGACTTCTGTCACACACGAAAAAATCTTTAAAAAAAACTTACAAAAAAACGTATTTCGCATTAGTTTTTCAAGAGTAGGAGAGCTTTGAGACAAACTATTAATTTTATTTAGCCTAATGTCCAAATACAAGCATCATCAAAAGTATGCGTAAGTTACAACTTACAAAAACAAATTGGCAAACTCGTGTGATGAAAAAGGGAAGGAATCCGACTTAATTTAATCATAATTGCAGAAATTGGGCAGATATGAAGGAATGTTGCAATCAAAGTACAGACCAGTGGCGTAACCAGATATTTTCATTTTAGGGGGTTATTAGCAGGCCTTGGGCAAAACAATTTTGCAGGGGGTGAAACAGTTCTTGCTTAAGTTGCTCCGATACAAAAAGGTACACCCAAACATTGTCATTGGGGCAATCTACACGGAGCGCAGATCCAGATGCATGCGCATCTCCGAGATCCAGATCTGAGATCAACATCTCCGTGGACCGCTTACACGTACGCATGTACGCAGAGCGCATTCATCTGGATTTGCTCTCCGTGTAGAGCGCCCCCATGTAGCAAACAGCCCAATTTTTGCGTGCATTAATAAAAATCCAAATTTTCCTTGAATATTTGCACTAATTAAAAAAATTCTTAAATATTGACCAAATTTGGGCCATTTTGGCGCAACTTTGGAAAACTTTGAAGTAAATGATTTAAAGGGTCAATTTTTGCTGTTAACATTAAGAGTGAACATTACGCATTGAAAGTTCTTTTTTTCTTGATTTCATGGGGGTGAGCGAGGGAGGGGACAGATATTTTTTCTGGTACAACTGACTGAGATTTGACAGTTGCACCTCTTCGAAGGGAATTGATTGTGTCAATTTCTGAGTGAC
Organism: Ophiothrix spiculata; assembly: GCA_000969725.1. Lineage (NCBI taxonomy): Eukaryota > Metazoa > Echinodermata > Ophiuroidea > Amphilepidida > Ophiotrichidae > Ophiothrix > Ophiothrix spiculata. Next base: position 119,219 of record JXSR01S005047.1, read on the forward strand.
CTGTCCTGGGAATATTTAACATGCATGCAAGTCATCTTGAAATGAAGTGAGCTGTTTGATTTGTCACTTGAACTCATGATTATGAAAACGGAAAAACAAAATATGACTGCTTGCATGTAAGTTATCATGCCCTGTTTACCCGTATCACCTTACACATACGCCTAGCTACATGGTTGTCAACGGATCTCATTTTCTGATTTCTCAAAAGCACGTAGAGTGAATAATGTGTTTCTTCAATCTGCTGAAAGCATATGTGCTGAATGTATACATGGTATAGTCAAAGTATTCTAGCCAGAATACTTTGGTATAGTGACGGTGACGGGTTTCCAATGACTCAAATATCATCTTTATCTATCAGCTTGACAACTTTTCGCTGACTGTTTACTTTGTTTAACTTTAAAAATGTGGAGATTCACTAAGAAAATACTGACAGCAGTTTCCATCGGAATATTACTGATATGTGTCAATTTCTTGCTGATGAATGTTGTATTCAAGTTGGATTTAGAAAAGCTGAATTATAAAAATCGTGATACGGGCTTTCATTCTGGTAGGTAAGTGTGAAGCATTTTAAATTATTTTTTTCGACAGGCGGGCTTTTCTATTGAATGCTAATTTCATGCAAAACTCTTTGAGTCTTTCCCAACTTCCTACACTCTTAAAAAGAAAGGATCAAATTTGATCCCATAAAGTATCAAATATGAGCTTATCCTTTTTGGGATCAAATTTGATCCTTTTTGGGATCAAATTTGATC
>JXSR01S005047.1:148942-162110 GCA_000969725.1 Ophiothrix spiculata
AATTGGTCAAAAAATGGTCATTTTTGAAAAATGCAACCGTTATGTAAACCATTTTTCAAATTTTTGAGGGGCCTTTGGTAAACATGGGAGGTTAAAAATGCAACCGTTCTCGGCCGCGCGTCCGTACAGCCACCTTTCCACTAAGTACCCCCACCCCGGGGGGTAGCTTCTAGTCAACGATTAGCATCTGGGTTGAGCATCGCAATATATGGCATAATGTAGATTTGTTTGAAAATGTTAAAGTTTGTTGTCAGTAGTAGGGGAAGGTGGGGCAAGTTGGCCCTCGGGGCGGGTTGGCCCACCTTGTTTTTCTGCTCACGTGACCTTGGGAGAAATATGTCACTGGTGATTTTTGGTTATGCATAAAGCATCAAATTTACCATAAAATTTACAAGACCGAACTCGGCTCTTTGTGTGAGTTATCAATAAAACAAGTTTTTGAGTTACCTTAGTAATCTTTTTGAGCAAAAGTAATTTTGTACTAGTCTTCGCTGGTTCAAGTTATGATTACGAGGTATGGTACATGTCCAACATATCATGAGATCAAATCCTCTTTATTCTTTGTTTTGTTGGTATACCACGAGGTTAAGTCAAAACTGGGATTATGGGGCGGGTTGGCCCTTTACCACACGGGGCAAGTTGACCCTGTGGCCAATTTGCCAAAGATGGTATGATAATTTACTCAGACTCGAGCACAATAACATTTTTGACGTTTTAACACGATTTTAATTCTAAACAAGTAAAAAGATGCGTATTACAAGACGCAAGAAGTCTTTCACAAGACTGATAGGATATATTGCATATATTTGCATGCAGATAACACTGTAGGTCACAACGTATCTTTTTAAAAGATCGATATTGTATAAATTTATTATGGCATTTCATCCTAAAAGGACATTTTTGTATACAGCAAATTCTAGTGCTTCACTTCAAATAAATATATTGTATAAAATGTGTCACGGTAAAATGAGTATGACTCTTTTTTTGTAAATGGGGCCAGCCCTTTGGAAAACATTTTTTATTTTCTTAATTATTTAAATACGATAAGCCACAGAGTATTCGTATATATTTACGCAACACAGAATTCGAGTAAATATCTATCGTGTGTAAACAGGAAAATCTTCGTATAGACCTTATCATTATCGAATCAGAGGCGTTTGAACGTAAAGGGGGCCAACTTGCCACACTGTCCCCTATATAGTTTTGTTTTATGGACTGGTATACCTAATTTTGCTTCATATTCATCTATAGTTTATTTTACCCCGAGATAATTTCTAAACGAATATGGTGTTTATTAGTGAATCCATTGAGAACTAAATATATTTCTTTTCAGCAAATTCTCAAATATCTTGCTCGTTTATATGCTTGATAACCTGTTCCAGTGGTAAGTGGTACCAAGTGGTGTGTTTATCCAAGGGCGTATACGGTTACCATCACTTGTATAGAGACCTCTTATAAAGATAAAGTGCGTTAGTAAACAAAAGAACTTAGCATCGACAGCAACATCAAGGTACTGTAACAGTCAATCTTTGAAAAAAGCTCCCCGTTTCGCGGGTTTTTTTTACTCATTAACGCGTGTTGTCAAGTAGTACTCTGCGCCGTACGTGACACACTGCAATTCACGCAGTTGCATGTCACATGATGTGATACGTTGTTCCCGCGATCACCATGCCAAGTTCTTATCACTTGGGAAAATTGACCAGTCAAAACGATCGTCATGCGTCAGCTGTGTCAAATGATTTAAATTCTGAATTACGCGTACGCACGGACTGCGCAGAAGCACAATTGTTTGAATATTCTGGACGCGATCTTCAGGGAGCTTATTTATAAGATAGACTTTAGATACCCCATGGCCTAATCTGTAGTTCACAACAGCAAGAAAACTGGAATGGAGGGACATGTGCCTAAAGCACATGACAATAGATAACCTTGGAGACGAAACACTACACTCTTAGAAAGAAAGTATCAAATATGAGACAAAAAGGATCAATTTTGATCCTTTTTAGGTATCAAATATGAGCTTACCCTTTAAGGATCAAAATGATCCCAAAATAAGGATCACAAATTTTGATCCGAAAAAGGATCAAATATTTCTTATAAAAAAGACCTGCAAAAAACATAACACTGAAGTGACCGTAGCAGGGTTTGAACCCACGCCGCACTTATACCTGCTGGTAATTACGAGACCAGCGCTCTAACCACTCGACCACGGGACTGTGTGATGAAATCAACGTATTTATTTATGTTACACCATTGTAAGTACATTTCCCGCTATATAGCGGTTATGGGGTGTTCTCAAATATGAAACAAAATATCACGTTGGATGCAAACGCGGTATCAAAATGTGAGCTCATCCTTTCCGTATCAAAGTAATCCAGAAATACGGATCAAAACTTTGATATTGTAATCAAAAAGGATCAAAATAAAATGATCCTAAAAAAGGATCAAAAATGATCCTGGTGAATTTGATCCATTTGTATATATTGATCCGCAAAAGGATCAAAAGTGATCCTTAAAGGATCAAAATAAAATGATCCCGAAAACTACTCGTATATTTGATCCCGGCCTTCTAAGAGTGTACCTCATGATTTGGAAGACAAATATCTTGATGTTAGACTAACCAAAGTTAAAGACCTGAAATTGAATAGCAATGGGCAATGTACTGCAACAGCAAAAAAGCCTTTAATGCTCCTAATCACCAAGCGCACCTGCAAGTATTTTGACAAGAAGTGCTCTGTTATACAAAAACCCACACCTTGGTGTCCCATATGAAGCAAGACACTGCAGTCCTATTGTTACAAAGAAGAGCACCCAAGTTTCTCAGTGTCTAAATGTCTAATTCACAGACACATGACAGAGGTTGCCCCTTTATTTTCTCTCTTGTTGTTAGATTAAATATGTGACCCGTCATATCAAAAGGTACTTTAAGGGTCCCTCTGACAAAATCTAGATTTTACCGTAGCTTTAAAGAGACATTTCTAAGCTTTACAATGATACATTGTTTGTAAAATTTGAGAAAATATCCATGAAGATATGATAGAAAATATCCATGAAGATATGATAGAAAAATTCAACTTTTATTCTTATGACGGGTCACATATGTTGATGATTTTGCGGACCAAAGAACAATCCCAGTTGCAAAATTATGTGATAATATAATCATGTTTGTAATTCATAGAGGTAAGCACATCGTGCACTTTCTTGTCTAGATTTATTTTTGGTTTTTTTCAACCAATTGCAGGTCTAAAGAACAATTCAAGTTGGCAAAATTAAGGGATAACAAAATACGATATGCGAAGATTTAGCTGAATACCTATAATAACCTGCCCGCTTCATCCTATCTGACATTTTCAACTTGAACTTATTTGCCAACTGGCCAAAGTAAAATAGCTTAATTCTTATTCTTTCGAACCCAAATACTGCAAACATTGACATTGCCCTTATTTACACCTTTCTCATGCCTTCTCTCATCCTTCTTTTCTTTCCTTTTCTGACTTCCTTTTTTTCCTGCAATCCCAAATTGCCAACTAATAGTAATCATGGTAATGTGCCGACATTTTTGTCAGGCCCCCCATCTGGCTACGTCACTGAAGTGTCTCCATCTGCTCTACGCAGAAAAATTGAGGGATATAGACATGAACAGTTTGGACTTTAGAACAAAGGAGATCAAGAAGAGATATGATCGAGATATTCAAGATCATAAATAGTCTAGATTGAGATACCAAATAACTTCAACAAGACGAGCTTTTCATGATGCACCCACAAGGCAACGGAGTCAGGGGACACAACAAACTGTATAAGTCAATACTTGAAGGATTAAATTACAATATTAACAATTTTTCTCAGTGCGAGTTATATCTACCTGGAATAGGCTGTCTGCATAGGGCTGTCTGGATATGTTGTCAAAGCCAAGGAAGTTCAAACAGCAGTTTGGTCCTAAGTTTTGAAAAAACGCCCTTTTTATAGGGGATAAAAAAGCCTTTTCAAACAATATACCCATATAATAAAACTTACGTAGTCCTAATATATTCGTCATCTTCTTACCATCCACTGATAATATGTAGTTCGTCAAGAAGCCTACCACATTCACCATTTGATCTTCCAGCCTGCTAATGCCAGGTCATGTTCGCGGAATACAGTTGTCCAGAACGGTGTCCACAGACTGTACTTCCATCCATACAACTGCCAGATACTAGCGACTGCCAGCGACATCACTAGAGCAGGATGCATGATCATCTTCTTCCACTTCATATTGAAAATTTAATACTCGACTGATTGGGTGTAATTATCATATTTCTCAATCTTTCCTCTTTTTTTTTTCGTTTGTTTGCTTTTTGTGTGTTTTAGGCAGCCTTCAGGATACTATGATGGATCCTCTACCAACAATGGCGAAGAAGAAGATTCCAATGACAGTGTCCGAGATATAATAAAGGGACGTTGGGCTTTCAATGCGACGGCAGCAAGAGAGGCTAGGTACAACTTTTAATCCATAATGAACTTTTTTTCCTGTGGTCAATGTTAATTTGAATATAATAATATGTGCTGCTATAAATGTATACCAGATTTTGTAGTTGGTCCAGCATCATGACTGTGTGGTAAACGTTTATTCGACCTAGAGTTTATCTGCGTTTGTTAGAAAACATGCAAATAGCTAGGTTTGTAGATATATGATTGGAATTATAAAGAAAAATAATTTAGTATGTAACACCGACCTGTAAGCAATTGATATGAGAAGAATACATTATAGAAATCAGAGGCACAAAATAGATCCCTGGGGAACCCCTGTAAGTAAGCATTGCTACAAATAAATAGAAACAACATTTAAAAAAATTGCCCATATAGGAGTATACTATTTTTATCTATTTTCAACCCTCATTTTAACTTACAGAAAAGATATAGACCAGTACTTTAATCCTTACAAAGTGATAACGATGACGTCAGACGATGTTGCACATGGTCAGTTGGCGCGATTTTACAGATCCAAATCGAGACCTCTCGTCAGCATACCATCAGGTTTGCATCGCTTGCTTCCTACAAAGCAACTTTTTAGGGACGAGCGATTCAGGACTTGTTCAATCGTAGGCAATAGCGGAATTCTTTTAAATAGCTCATGTGGACCTAAAATCGACTCTTCCAATTTCGTCATCAGGTGCAATTTTGCTACAGTTGCTGGATATGAGAAAGATGTCGGTGTGAAGACCAACATGATTACGTTTAATCCAAGTATAGTGGATACTAAATTTAACGGACTGTCAAGAAAATCGGATAGGGTTAAATTCAAACATAAATTACAAGGTTACGGAGAATATGTTTTATGGGTACCTATTTTTACGCAGGATTACGTCACAAGAACGATAAGAACGTTGATTGATTATTTGAGTAAATATTCCCAGACTTTTAAAAATGTTCAACTTGCATTTCCGGGGAATATATTGCCAGACATTTCAGAGTAAGTAAATATTTTGTTCAGTTTCATAGACTATAAGAAGATCATGTTTCATAATGAAGTGGCGTAACAAGTATACTATTATGAATTGCATTTAAAGGAAGGTAGAATTAGGATGGCAGAGGGGATGGCAGGCAATCAAGTACAGGGCAGAATTACAAAACTGACAAAGGTAATAATAATAGAGCACTCCTTTGAGTGTTTGTCGGAAATCAGTGCCAGGAGTCTTCAGTTATTATTTAGGCTGGGTGAATTGGCAAGACAAGCAATTGAGTGCAAGTCGGAGCACAAAAAATCAGGCGATGGAAATGGAGGGCTTTTTTTGTTGAATTCGACCGTTACAAACGTATAGCACATGCTTGAGATGACGTCATATCTTAGCTCAAGCAGGCATACGTTCATGCTTACAAAATGGCCGCTTGCGGAAAAATCTGACTTCGCTATGCACCTTGCATTCAAACCTAGACTTTTATTCGCTTTGATGGAAGAGATTAGCCTTGTAGAACAGGTTGAGCAAGTTGAGCGAGAAGATGGCTAGTTAATGATGAGATGTGCTTCTACTTTTGTCGTAATGATTTCCGTGGTGTTTTGAGTATTCCTCGTCCACCTAGGGGGGGGGGGGGGGGTACATCCCCCTAACGGATTGTCGCCGGTTGTCCAAAAACGCCAAACGAAGTGACCCCCGGGCATCTATATAAGTAATTGTTTTTACATCCTTTTCTGTCATTTTGATGGGAAAAATAGTCGGGGTACCACCGTAGGTGAGATAGGGAATAGTCCTTGGATAGGGTAAGCCGTCAAAACCCGTGGGTGGATGAGGGTGGCAACCACCCCTTCATATAAAAGTCGCCATTTGAAAAATATCTGCATGCTAAGAAGCTTAAACTACCGAACATGTTAGAACTACAATTTCCTTTATTTATAAGCAAAATAGAAATCTGATATTTTAGAATTTTTATAGCGAATTTTTGAATTTTTGTCAACGCCTTTGCCGATTGTCATGATTTTGGTATCAATGGAAAGAGGAGACACTACCCTTAAACTATGGTAAAAAACAACCACACTTTTGGCGCGTCAATTTCATTTTCACAGGGCCACATACCCATCACCCCCCCCCCTCCCCTTAGGTGACAACGTAGTAGAAAATAGCTTAGGTGGACGAGGGTTAAGCTTACAAATTTACTCGCACTCGTGCTGTGAATTTGTGACGGTAGGTGACAAGGGAATAAATAAATGACATCAAAATCAAAATTCTATTGTTCTCTCATGATTTGTTAATTTCAGTTAGCATTATATTAATAATTAACTCTTTCTGTCTGGTTCAAACCCACAGGTTTTGGTATTCAAAAGGAGTAGATGAAGAACGCATCAGCACGGGACTTCTAATGTACAATGTAGCTAGTGTTTTATGTGAGGAAATCCACTTGTTTGGATTTTATCCTTTCTCTGACTTTGGAGGTCAGCCTATAGCATATCATTATGACGACCCGCCAAGCAATATAACACGCCAGCAATTTGAAAGAAGATATAGAAGATTTCATCGATTGCCAGAGGAATTCGTTTACTTGAAGAAGCTTCACAAGATGGGTGCAATAAAACTCCATATTTGCAAATGTTGATTTGATGGTGTTTGATCGTGAATATAATATTATCAATGATTATCAGGATCTTTTTTGATCTAAGGGCATTTTGAGTAGATGCAAAATATATAGATTTTTAATGAAACTATTGATTGATAAGGAAAAAGAAACTATTTCACAACTATAAAATATATATGAAAAAGTTTCAATATTACCTTTGATATTAACGATTCTTGTCAAAAATCTATGTTATATAATATTTTGTTGATTACCATGTCCCACCACAGCTGAGTCACAAACTTCATTGTTCACTGCCACTGGATTATGCAATTTGCCTAAGATGTACATGTATGACTTGAAATAAAACAGTGTTTTCTTGAAGAAATTCATCAGAACTATAATTGTTGAACAAGAACTTTTCATCTTATCTAGTTCAAGAAATCACATTTACTTGAGGATGTTTTGTCAGTTGCCAGCGGACTTTATTAACACTACTATGGTGAAATGATGATCTTTTTCTTCTGGACATCTTGTTAACTGTTGCTTACAGGTATTGCCAACAAGGTTGCCAGAGCAACAAAGTTGCCAAATTTAACGCTTGACTCAAGAAGGCCACTATAATTAGGAAACCAAAAAACACTATGAACAGTGACAAGGGACAATATAATCTAAATCACGTATTTGACGATCTTCTAAAGAACGCATCTGGCAAGCTTGTTGCTAAGCGACAGTCAACAAGATCAAGAAGAGAGTATCGTCACTACACAATTAGTTATAAATCTTCTAGTAGATGACGAGACGTAGGCAACTAATTGAGAATTCTTGGACTAGATAAAGATGAAAATTCCTAAATTAAAATAGCCTTAATTTTTAATCGAAACCTTCAGAACTATATATGATATCCTGCATGGTGTATTCAATACTTTTCACGGATACATCCGCACAAGCATTCTGAACGTACTACGTTTATATCATTTGCAATCTGATTACATCTTATATGCACAAAGTTCATTCAATGGCCTTTTCCCTTTCGGAAGTGAACTACACCATTCACAATTTATTCAAGTCAATGTCTGTATCAGATGCCTTATATCAAAAGAGACGATTTTAATATGGAAGAGCATTATCTCTGTCCCATGGAATTGCACACAACACTGATCAGCAATTGTAAAATGTTAAAAGTTTATCAACATATGATGTGCAAGAGATTGTAGACATATACAGGTCACCGACTACCGTCCTTTGAATGCACACATAAATCAATGGATGATACTTGACATTCATCATACTTGCTCGATTTTATTGATTTGAGTGAGATTGGATTGTGAGCTATTGTGATAATTGATAAGTGACAAAAGGATTCCCAGACCTTCAGTCAAATCCTCTCAAAATGTAGTGTATTTGAACATGTGCTAGCTCCTATACTTCAACCATCACGGAGAGAAACAACGTTATTGTTCTTTACTTCAATTCACACGATTCTGCTAGCATCGAATGATGGCAATGCCAGGGCCCTGTTTCTCTCGCGTTTCTCCTGAAGCCATTGCTATCACCATATTTGGTAGTCATTAAGGTGTCATTAAGATTACAAGGCGGGGTCTATGTCAATCAAATGTGCAACCATGCGCAGAACATATGCGCAGAACATTGCGATTGGGAATTCCAGTGCCGTGTGTGCGACTTGAAATCTTTAAGCTTAATCAGCACAGGTCAGCCGAATTCAAATGAAAAATTCACTCTTTGTGTCGGTGAGCTAATAGTACCATCAGCCAAAAGTTGTTCAGAATTAGTGTATCTAATGCTGTATGGGTCTGGTTCTATTTATTTTTCACTTTTATTGCACTGAAATTCAAGAGAATTCTCGGAAAATTTTTGTTGACAAAATCAGCTAAAATCGGGCATACTAATGAGCTTGTACGTGATTGGTTGATTGGTTGTGACGTCAAATTACATATTTGCGCTGAAGCTTCATTTTTTCCGTTGGCAAGGTATACCAGATTCCTATCCCGAATTTATCTATTATCCCTGGCAATGCTAAGATCAACCCCAGTTGGCGTCTACAAAATCTCTATGCGTCTTCAATGTTTTGATGGGTTTGCACATACCCTAGATTACAAGGCTTTGAACATAGAATTGAGTACCTGTAGTACCAGAAAACTGCATAACATCATTTGATTTACTAAACAATTCACACAAGCTGCTCGATTCACTGATCGTAAATGATAAGCAACCCGCAGTTCTTGAGCATTGCCGTGAGCATCTGAACGTAGATCCTGTTGAAATACTGTCTAATCGTGGTGTTGCTAACGCGACAGACATGTCTTTCTTATTTAAGCTGAATGACTGCTGGATATGCTTTGGTGCTGGCGGTTGAATAAAAATACAAAACAAGTTTGTTATATACCATTGCATTTATAAGCGATTTCAGACTTAAACACTCTAATATTTGAAAACGACCGAATATTAAACTGAAGATCTTGAAGACGTTAGGGAAAACACCCGACAAGGAAACGGTACATCTTTTGACCACCAAGTGTACGCGTTGTGGGAATGGCTCCTGTATTGGCTATCGCTCGTTGAGGTTGATAGGAATTAGGAAAAAGTATACATTAGGGCCCATCAAAAACTTGACCCTAACCATGACCCGACCCTAACCTACTAAACCATTACCTGACCCTAATCACTAACCATGAATTGATCCTAACCCAAACGCTAAACCCTAGACCCTACAATTTTGGATGGGAAGTGTTGTACTTTTTTTCTTGCATGTGCATCACTTCAGGACATTAACGCAATCTAGCTCAGCAAAAGAGGTGTAGTTTCATTCGACTCTGCACATGCTGTATGTCCGATCATAATCTAAAGGTGGCTAGGTGCAGCGATTCAAACTGCATGGATCCGAAGATGCATTACACATACTTACATTACACTGCACAGTCATTAGATATTCAAATCCCGGAATCTTTCTCCTTGTTGATCTGGAGGATCGTCTTGTACAAATATCTTTTACGGAAGTATTACATTAGTTTACAGAATTTTCACTTACCATGACTCGTTGTAGTAGCTATATGTGTTACTGATGTTGTTGCAGCAGAGCTTGTGGGTTCTATAATGCAAACAAATAAAAACCTCTGTGAAGCCGAGTGAATCATGGAAATAACCTACACATTTTGATGCAGATCCCTGTATATTACCAGAACTGACCGTCCTTTACAATCTCTCTGATTATTCTATCTTCTGCTGATCCATATTTTTCTTGATTTTCTTTCATATCTTGCCCATGTCTTTCATCTCTTGCCCTAACCATGAGCCGACCTTAACTCACTAAACATGACCCATCCCCATCCCCAGCCCCAACTCTTAACGCAATCCGACTCTGTACAAGATGCAATTATGCCAATTAAGAGATGCAGTTTCTCGCGTCTCAGTATGTCCTATCATTTTCTAAAGGAATTGTATCAATCCAAACTGCATGGATCGATTTTAAATGCAATAATATAATTATGTTATGTTGCATATCCCTCTGAAGGATCTTCTTGTACAAATATCTTTTACGCCCGGCTTTTACGAAAGTATTACATTAGTTTACAGAATATTGATTTACCTTTACTCGTTGTAGTAGCTATAGGTGTTACTGATGACGTTGTTGCCGCAGAGCCTGTGGGTTCTGTAATGCAAACAAATAAAAAAAACTTTGGTTTAGGACGTTTTGTCAGCTACCAGCTGACTTTATCCATACCCTACATAATTCTATAGGAACAAAAATTTGAAAAAAGATGAAACAGCATAGTCCTTACAGAAGCCAAAAAGCTTCAAGTGGTACATATTGCAGCAACATAAAATGAAATATTATTGTATATACAAGGAACTATTTTCTTACGTTGTTTCAGTTTGCACATGACGCTGTACTCTGCTGACGAGCAATCTGCATCTATCCATTTTCCCTCCAACTTGTTAGCCAATACGACACAATTCTTGGTGGTACCACCATCTGGTTTACGGTTTAACGAGTCAAAGTTATAGAAGACACCATTGCAGTTACTCTCATCTTTATATGTCCAAACATTTTCTGATGATATATCATTCTGGCCTATCCAATAACCCTGGCTGTAAACAAAACAATAGATGTCAAATCTTTAAACTTAAACTTAAAGGCTGGTGTAATGAAAATTAACGTCCTAGTGATTGAAAGTTCCACCTGCTATTCCATTCTGTAGTACATACTTGTATAATGTTACATCAATAAATCATTGATCACGGCTTATTCCTTGTAGTTTTAATTAGAGCGGACTCCGGGTTTTGGAAGACTCTCAGTCTTATTAGACTGGTGACCGGGACTGGTGAGTACTCACATACCATGAGTCCTTTAACCCTTAAGCCTTATAAGTTGACATATAAATTGTCATCGACTTTTAATATGGATTACGCCTAATCGTTATCGAGGGTTGGGAGCCACAAGGACGTATTTGCAAGGCAGCAATCCATAGAACAAAATATTGCAAGACCTGTTAGTGATTTCATGATGAATGATCTTTTACCATGATGTGTATAAGATAATTCATTCGAAAAGACCCATTAAGGTCTTTGCACACAGGGATATTTTGCAGGAAACTTGCCTAAGAAAGTTAAGCTGTGTTCAGAACATGGGGTTATTTTTCGAGACATCTTATCAATAGAAATTGCCATTTGAAGAGGATTTACGGTGATTAAACGTACGACACAATATACTAATGACATAGTCACGTGTTGAACCATTTTCATAAATTGTCAGCATGACGAATTTGCTGTAAACCGAATAATAGTGGTATATTATAAATCTTTCAATGACCTTGTCGACACTATCATCATTAAATTGATTGGTGTATATTTGTAGATGATTAGGAGGGATCGTTTGCGATTTTCTCAAAAACGCTTCTACCACTGTAGAATATGAACAGTATGACCGTGACTTAATTAATTTCAAGAATATGTCTTGAGGCCTGCGGAGGCCATCAGGTCATGGAATGTCTTGTTCTCGGGATTGTTGAAATGCAGATATAGCCTTGTGGCTCTCAATCCTCGAAAACAGTGGTCAACAGCAATACACTTGGAGTATCCCCAAGGTATCTATTAGGCCTAGTATCCATTGGCTGTACCCATATTCCATGTGCACTGCTCTCGTTTTCTATTGTTAGTAATTGTGCGGCGCAACACAGACAATAAACTTCGTTCTGCTTAGTGATCATATCAGTGGCATCTGTACGGCAGATATTCCAATTACCTGGTGCTTACCAAGTATGAACATGTTGATTGTTGGTGCTGCCAGGTCATAGAAATCATCTGCCGTAACAAGGCCACTGATATGATCACTAAGCAGAACGAAGTTTATTGTCTGTGTTGCGCCGCACAATTACTAACAATAGAAAACGAGAGCAGTGCACATGGAATATGGGTACAGCCAATGCATGGATACTAGGCCTTATAACGTCCATTCTAAAATACATACACATTTGCGGATAAAAAAGAAGAAGACGCCATCTTTTGATATAACACATCGTTTTCTTCAATATCGAGAATATTAACTGGTCCCCATCCATCTCCTTTTGAGGTACAATAGCTAACTGTATCTTGATATGTTTTTAGGCTGGTACTCATAACATAGCAGCGACTAGGGTCTGATGGATGACTGAATGCTGCTCCATGGTACGTGGAACAGTCTGAAAATGCATGAAATAGTAATTAATAGATATGAGGACATTATTTCTATATCAATTTAATTAAATGTCATGTACATAGTATCGTGGGTTGAGAGCCACAAGGTCGTATTTGCACGGGCATCAAAGCGCCATAAGGTCGTATATGCACGGGCATCAAAGCGCCATAAGGTCGTATATGCACGGGCATCAAAGAGGTCGTATATGCACGGGCATCAAAGCGCCATAAGGTCGTATATGCACGGGCATCAAAGAGCCATAAGGTCGTATATGCACGGGCATCAAAGAGCCATAAGGTCGTATTTGCACGGGCATCAAAGAGCCATAAGGTCGTATTTGCACGGGCATCACAGAGCCATAAGGTCGTATTTGCACGGGCATCAAAGAGCCATAAGGTCGTATTTGCACGGGCATCAAAGAGCCATAAGGTCGTATTTGCACGGGCATCA
>JXSR01S005047.1:170069-190524 GCA_000969725.1 Ophiothrix spiculata
GGGCACTTTTTCATTACAATGGTGATTTGATGATGAAAAGTTGATATATAGAATACTTTACAACAATATGCTCTATCATGATTAGTCGTTATTACATCAACAAACATGAAATCGGATTAAATAATGAATACTTTTGCACAAAAACAGGCCACGAAGTACAGAATATTCTATACGGAGGACAACTATTATAAACCGGCCCTGCACACGTTAACAGTCAAATAACCCATAATTTGGCACAATTTGGCCCTTGAGTTTGGCTTAGGTGTCACTTGGACCCCCAGCATGTGTTCATTTATTTCAAAAGCTGGCATGTGTGCGGCTGTGACTGATACTCATATAGATCATGTGCTTTTGCTAGTCTATATTTCAGAAGACTGTGCTAAACTACAATTATTAACATAATAAAGTAAGACTTTGCGTAACATTATCTTTCTGGTTCACAGGGGTACTACTACATATAGAGCAATTGCACCTAAATGCTAACATAAATTAAACACAGATCACATATAGTAGACATGTTTTACAATGCTTACACTATAATATTATAGCACTACATAATAGATATATCAACATGAAAAATATGCTACAAACCTATAACTAATTGTTTGGCCTATATAAAAGCTGAATATTTATACAGATTTTTTTGACACATCTAATTAAAGGAGCTTGCTCCAATTTTTCAAAATCAAGTTTTTAATGTCATATGAAAGATGACCGTTCAAATGATTTAAGTTTCAAATTTCAGCTCAATCGGTCTAACCATTTTGATTTTATGGGCAATTTTGAATTTCAGAGCCGCCTATATACGTTACTGTGTAAAATCAGTTATGGTTACCATAATTAGACACATTTTCTTGTATATCTCCAAAACAAAACGTAATTTAGCCGTGAAATTTCACGTGGATTATGAGAAAAATATGAGCAACATTTTGGTACCAAAATCGCAAAAAGTTTGAAAAAATGTTGAGGCAATCGGACCATGCTCCTTTAATGAATTAATATGATATGAGATGATAATGGATATGAGTTGTCTTAATAATGAGTACATTATGCTCTTGAAACTTGATTCCTGGTTTAACATAACATTATTTAAGCCAATAATGAGGGAACTTTTACATTATTCATTATTTTGACAATTTTCATTTCATGCAAAACACCTGTGTGTGCTTTAAAAGACGCAAAGCCATATCTGACAATTATTTATTGCTTTTTTGAACAACACAAATATATTTCTACCAATTCTTACATCAATCACCATGCAGACCAATAAGCAGTGTCTTAAATTATTTAAAAAATGACAGGAAAAGACCAATTTATGAAATCCAGATTCTTGACCACCAAATGCGGCGGAAATTTCATAATGCAGGCGGTTAATGGTAAACCAGGAATCAAGTTTTAAGGGCCAAATAATAAAAATCCCTAAATATGTCAAAAGGTATCTCCATACCACTGAGCTTCTATTTTGAATTTGTGGGCATACAATCACCCTGGACAAAATCGAGTACAAAAATAATACAACATTCCTAAGGTGCACATTTGGAACACAAATATAGTACAGTTTTAGTACAAATACAGTACAAATTTGTGTACTATAAATGTACTCAAATTGTACTTAAATGATGTTCCAAATGTGCACCTTAGGAATGTTGTACTATTTTTGTACTCGATTTTGTCAAGGGCAGTTAAACAAAACTAGTACAAAATGAATATGCAGGGAGAATTTTTGATAAACCAAAATTACTATTATTGTCATTGATTTTATACAAAATTCCTCTATCAATCAAACATGTTTAAGCTTAGGCTTCAATTTGTTTTGCTCAACAATTTTTTAAAGACATGATCACTTCACTTTTAAAGTTGTTCATGTAGCTACCATGCACGAATAGTATTCACTACTGCATTAATTAATAAGAATATCTTTATAAATTTTTCTTTACTCTCCTTGATTTTGAAACGCAAAGTATCACTTTGCAGCATCATTTGTATGTTTCATTATAGGTGTCATTGCCTCAAAGGTTTTGTACTTGCACTTTTGGAAAAGGTGGGGTAACGCTTCCAAAATCAAATGGCAGTTAACCATCCGGAATTGCCAGTTCTGGGCAGTCAATAACCAAGTGCTCCCTTTGGTAGTAACCTAACAATAATTGGCTAATTCCAGCCAAACACTATGCTATTTTTAATACATCAGGTTAAAATGATCCAATAGCATAGTATGTGCACCAGAGTTAACCCTTTACACACCTCCCCATGGCAGAAGGAGACCAGGGCAACAGAGAACTTCTTACTTGTCCTATATTCAAAAGCTGCTTGGCGACAAAGATAAAATGATCCAATAGCATAGTATGTGCACCAGAGTTAACACTTTACACACCTCCCCATGGCAGAAGGAGACCAGGGCAACAGAGAACTTCTTACTTGTCCTATATTCAAAAGCTGCTTGGCGACAAAGATAATTTGCTGCAACCAAATGCTATCTGGACACTGGCTAATAATAGAAGTGAATGGAGAAACTATGTGATCGCCTGCTGCGCAGCCGAACGATGATGATGATATATGGGTCTGATTCTAAACAAAGGTACAATAATTCTGCTCCATGAGCATCAATGATTGGTAGCAAGCACCAAATTTTCTTTTTTAATTCTTGATTATTTCTCTATATAACTTGCAAACAAACATGGAACAGGGGAGAAACAAGTAATAAAATTTTGTACACAAATTAATGACGACAATCACTCTATTATCTAATCACTGTCATCACTGGAGCTTGATGAACTTGAGCTTGATGATGAGGAGGAGGAGGAGCTGCTGGTTTCCTTCTTGTTCTTCAGTTTGGCCTTGTATGCAGTCATTTCCTGTACAAGCAAACAGAGTACAAAATGGCAATTAGTTAAATCATGCCCATTATTTAAAAAAACATCAGCAGTTTTGATATTTTTTTTAAAAAAGAGAAGTTTTCAGCATATGAAATTTAGAATTTTTGTAAATTTAAACCACCTCCGTCACATATCCACCAGACACTGGTAATCGGAAGGAAGCTGCAACATCACAGCATCGGTATGACAACGGCATGACGCCCAATCTGAGCAAAATTGTGATTTCCGACCTTTTTTTCTTTTTGACAAGGGCAGTCCCTAATGGCAAGCAACACAACTTATTTTTTTGCCTAGTTTCTACATGTAGTGGTATTTTTCGTATTACATTTAATTTTGCTTTTGCACTTTTCACACTCGACTTGTCTAGCGTGAAAATAAATGCTCCACAAAAATGGTTTGTATATATGAAGAGTTTGTTTCCAAAAGGGCCTAAATCCACTTTGGGTCAAAATTGAGTTGTTGGTGCCATAGTGTAGTACTATAGTAGTAGTTTAATGGAACCAAGCCATTTTTCCCAAAAGTTGCTTTCATAGAGTTTACCAGTACACAAAAATCTGTGTTTGTTTCCAAAAGGGCCTAAATCCACTACAGTTTGTTTCCAAAAGTTCCTAAATCCATTTTAGGGTGTAAACAAACCTCTCAATAAAAAAATAAGCAATAAAGTTTTGATTTCCATAAATGATGTCACTGTAGTAAGAGGACCTATCCCTAACTTGTGAAGCAGTAAAAACTCAAAAATAAATTAAACGTGACAAGAAATTATCCGTTTGCTGATTTTCAGATAGATTTAGGCCCTTTTGGAAATAAACTCTAAATGAAGAAAGCATCCCCAAAAAGAACAAAAATCAACTTTGGGTAAAAATTTAGTTATTGGTGCCATAATGTAGTACTATAGTAGTAATTTCATGAAACCAAACTATTTTTCCCAGAATTTGCTTTAATTTAGCTTGCCAGTGCGCAAAAATCTCAGTTTGTTTCCAAAAGGGCCTAAATCCATAGTTTATTTCCAAAAGGGCCTAAATCCACTACATAGTGAAAATAAAACTCTCTATAAAAATATATTATAAAGCTCTAATTTCCGTGAGTGGTTTCAGTTTTGTCAGAGTGCTAACGCCTAAAATTTAATGAAGTAAAAACTTGAAAAATATTTTACCATATCAAGGAAAAAGTTTTTGCTGATTTTCTCAGAACTATGAAAAGATGATTTAGGCCCTTTTGGAAATAAACTCTTCATATACTGCCACACATTAAAGAATTAATGCGCGCAAAAATTAAAATGTGCGAAATGAATTAAAATCGGACGTGCGTGAAAATAAGTGCACACAAAAATATTAGCATTTACTGTACCTTTTCGTATCTTTTCTTATCTTCAATAGCTGCTTTGTCATACTTTGCTTTGTCACTGGGCGTTATGTTCTTCCACTGTTCTGCTAGGTTTTTAGCTACTTGACCAACACCATATGTTGGATGTTCTGCCCTGACTTTGCCTCTCTCATCGTTACTGAACAGGAAGAATCCTGACCTGTTATGAGATTGACAAAAAAAGGAAAAGTATACTTTAAACAGTGTTAATAAATACCTTGGTAGGGGGAAGAACATGGGGGTATATATGATCAAAAACACTAAGGGAGAGTAAAAAAAGTTTTGACTTTCCAAATCAGAGGAGTGAAAAAGGCTGTGAAGAAGGGTTAAAAAAGTTTTGACATCTGTGCTGGGTCTTCATCCAGGACTTAATTAAATTGTATGTTTTTGGTTGACTTATGGTTCATTCAGAGTCAAGAAATCTCATTTTATCAATGAGGCTCCATGTCTACAATACAGTCTTGAATGGATAAAATCACTGTGAAATTTGCTAAATTTTGAAAGCACCATAGTTTACCGAGTGAGTCATAAAAAATGCAATAGTTAAAATGAACGCCATATTGTAAGTAATGTTCATATCTAAATAATACCTTTAAAATGGTGAAAGAATGAGGATGGTTGATAAAGATATGAATCACTCGGTATACACTACAAACTGCATGGATTGAAAATCTAAGTTGCATAAAAACAAATGAATAAGTTTGAGTTCAAGGAGTCCAGGGGGGGGCGGGGGGGGGCTTACATACACATGTTTACATCATCGAGAAGTCTTTCTAGATCACACCCCAAACACGGACATCTTGAATGCTAATTTAGAAGTCACCCCTTATCACGGATATGCAAGTAAAATAGATACCCTATTCATTAACCTAGTTGTGCTTCTTATCAGATTAGAACAACAACAAAAAAGTCTCCAAAATAGTGACTTCTAAATGTTATTAATTAGGCCAAAAATAAAATAGTTGTGTTGCCCTCACAGGCCCAAAGTGGTGGGGACGGCCAGGCCGTTTTTTTACAGATGCCATGTGTAAATAGTGTGGGATACATGGTTGTTTGCTACTGAAAGGTGAATTTTGGAACATTTTAGGGACTGGAAATCAGGCAAAATATTTGTGCAACTCAAGAAATATTTAAAATCAAGGGATTTTCCACAATTTCGACCCGGCCGGCGGAGGGCAACACAACAATTTATTTTTTTTGGCCTTAACTGAATCCTTATGTCTATGAAATTCATACCCTAAAGATCAACTGATAACTGCTTATTTGCAGAATTATATACATTTGTACCTTTTTTCCAAAATTACATGAAATCTTAACCCTAAAACTGTCTGTACCTGAGATTTTCGTCTCATGTCTATACAGAGTAAAAAAACTTTGCTTGCTGATGCCAACAATTTCTGCCAGGCAAGAATTGCAATTGGAGCACTTATGTATGCAAAACATTCTTTTTTAGGAGGTATACACAATGGAAAGATGAGTATAAGGATGCGCGACGCTAAGCGGACAACCAAGAAAGGTTGCATTTTTTACCCCAAAAAGAACTACCAAAGGTCCATCAAAAATTTTAAAAATGGTTTACAAATTGGTTGAATATTTCAATTAACAATTTTTTGACTAAAAATTTCTTTTTTCTTTGGTTTACCCATCAGTCACCAAAATATGTTTTCAAAGTGCAATTTACATTGTAGAAATGTATTAAATGGTATAACAATTATTCGAGTAAAAGCGGTAGTTACAAATGAGTAGCATTTTTTTGCTTTCTCAGATATCAGATGGAGTTGAAATCTATGGCCACGTTCATACCCAACCAAAATCTGAATAAACCACCCCCCGGGCCCCAGGGTGTATAACTTACAAGTTTCTCTTTGGAGCATTTGGGTCCTTCTTCTTGCGCTTGCCTTTGACTCCCTTGCCACCAGCTGGGTTGTAGCCGGCCATCTCTTTGTTGTAACGAGCCTTATCTACCTCTGCATATTCCTGAAACTTCTTCTTTTCTTTATCGTTCATGTCCTGAAAGATAGGAGAATTGCATCCAAATGGCAAAAGAATTAGCTAAATACTAAAAAATGCTTTAATTGTAGTCTTTGGACTGCTAATTGTAGGAAGCAAAACTTTTGTCCAAGCTGCACCAACTTACAGTAGTGTAAGGCCGAGAACATAGTCGGCCTCCAAACAAAAATTTCGCTACCAAACATTTGGTCGTGACATCAAATCGACGATTGACTCCAAATAAGATAACTTCAACACTGAGTTGAGACTAAATAAAATTTCACGCTAAATTGAACATGAGTTGAATTGTCATATACATTGCCTCAAATGGTTGTTTCCCGTTTATAGTTTAAATTCGATAGCAAATATTTGGTGACGTCAAGGCCAAATGTTTGGTAGCGAAAATTTTATTTGGAGGTCGACTATGTTTTGAACCTAAGGCATACGGTTTCTGAGATAAAACAAAACAATTTACCATTAAAGCAGAACATAATGCCGCACATATAGGGCCTACCCCTACACTACACATTTAACATACACCATACACTATCACAATATCCCTTTTTTGGGTAAAAATCCAGGGGGATAAATAGAGCAAAATTTCTCTCATACAAGAGGGGGGAGGGAACACTAACATTGATGGAAAGTACAGATATGTGCTGCCCTCAAGACCCCCTTTCAAGTCTCCTCTTTCACTCCTCAAGATTGCTTTAGTTCCAAAGACCCCCATTTTCCAAAAGTGTGGTCATTATAATAAGTTCAAAACCTCTAGTTGGAAACAAAGACCCTATATTTGACCAAAAATTAGTTCCGTTATACAAATATTGACTGCTTTGAGGGGCATGGTTTAAAATATTTTCCCGAGGTGATCTCAAAATCATGAATATGCCCGAAGCAAAGCTGAGGCATATTCATGGTTTTGAGATCACCGAGGGGAAATAATTTAAACCATGAATATGCCCGAAGCGAAGCTGAGGCATATTCATGGTTTTGAGATCACCGAGGGGAAATAATTTAAACCATGCCCCTCAAAGCAGTCAATATTCGTTTTATATACCGAATATATAGATTTTTGTCATCTGGTTGGTTAAAAGAACCGAAAATGATTTACGATATATGTTTCTCCTTTCAATGCTGACCGCGCCGTATTGTGCGCAAAATGTATTGAGCGGGCCTAGTGAAAAATATGCCCCGGGCCTAGTTAAATCCAAGCCCGCACTCTTAACCAATCAGAGGACAGGAATCTATATATGAGGTATATAAAAGCCCCTATTTTTGGAAAGCTATATGCTGCGCGGGTACAGCATATACCTAAACCAAAATTTTGTGAGTACCCCCAGGTTTGGACATGTTACCTTACATACCTTCCATCTCTCAGCACATCTCTTGGAGAACTTTGCAAACTCCACCTGTTGACTGGGGAATTTCATCCTGTGCTCCTCACGGCAAGTCTGGACAAAGAAGCAATAGGCAGACATACGACCCTTGGGCTTCTTGGGATCCTTTGGTGGCTTTGGTGCAGCCGCAGCAGCTTTGCCCATTTTGATGGAGTGAGTGGTTTATTTCAGTTAATCTGAAAAGGTAAGTAAGAAATCCCGCAAGAAATGAGATTGCATGGTTATGAAAAGTAGAACTTGATTTATACATGTTAGATATGTAGTTTTTAACAGGGTATTAAATGATAATGAAGACAAGGCACTGTAATCGTTGGCACACAATGACCTAGAATAGAAAATGCCCAGAGAAAATGTTGGCAAAACTTTGCACAAAATGGTATGAAAAGTGTTGAAAATTTCAAAACTTCTCAGGGGGCACATATCCCCTCCATTTCTTTTGTCTATGCAAGTGATCTTGAGTACCTTGCCCTGATATGGATGGCATCAAATTAGCACTATCTATGCACCAGATGGTGTGATTAAAGCCGAAAACATACTCGGCCTCCAAACAAATTTTTTCGCTACCAAACATTTGGTCGTGACGTCAAAATGACGAGTGACCCCAAACAAAATAACGTCAACACCGAGTTGAGACCAAATGAAATTTCGCGCTAGATTGCACATGCTATTGAATTGCCATATACATTGGGCCAAATGTTTGCTACCCGTTCATACTTTAAGTTCAATGGTAAATATTTGGTGCTGTGTCACGACCAAATGTTTGGTAGGAAAAATAGTAGGCCGAGTATGATTTCGTCCTTGTACTTTGTAGTTTCAAAATCTGCCTGAGGGAGCACATCCCCCTAAAATATCCCCTCAATATTTTGTGTATAATGTGCACCAAGCTATTGCCACTACTCATTTTCATGAATAGCTGCCATTTGTAAGTTGCTGAATTGTTTTCCAATTCTTAAGTTTTTTAAAAAGATTTAATTATAAAATAATAATCATATTGATTTTTTGACTTTCCAGTATTCTAATTTGATAAAATAATACACTTTTTGGTAAAATAATTATATTTTTTAATAAGCAAATAGTTCAAATTATTAAACTTTGAGTTACTTAGAGCAGCACAAGGTCAACGAACTTCACCTACCCAAAATTGGGTAGCTTGGCGGTTAAAGTGTTGAGTACGTACCTTGTCTATATTTTGATTGGAGAGAGAATTTGAAGTAGGTTTATGCACAAAATTGTGTGAATTTTTCATTTGAAATTCCCTAAATTTTCCAATCACTGAAAGGGCATATCCCACTCAGACACCCTTCACATGTTTTGTATAAAAAGAAACATTTTTCAGCAAAAAAACTCGTCCTGGCTATTTGGGGCTACAATCGTGACATTATTGCGCACCCCGGGGTAATACGCAAATTTAGGACACATTTTACATGTGTTTTTTATTGGATCACAAACAAATAAAATATAGGTAAAAAATGATATTTTTACCTTTCCTCAAAAAATTACAAAAGTGTTTTTATTTATTATTAAACTATAATTATCTTATTGAAAATCCACTGGTGTTCAAGCACGAACCCCACTGTTTAAAGACTTCATTATATTTTTTACTAACTAGTAATATAATGAGTGACCATCCCTGAGGTTCAATTTGTCTGTGAATTTTCTAACGGTTTTACACGTCAGGGGTTCAGCCCTGGAAAAAATAGAGTACAAAAATAGTACAACATTCCTGAGTTGCACATTTGGAACACAATTATCAGTTTTAGTACAAATATAGTAAAAATTTGTGTACTATATTAATTTTGTACTAAAACTGTACTATAATTGTGTTCAAATGTGCACCTCAGGAATGTTGTACTATTTTTGTACTCAATTTTTCCCAGGGAGGGCACATAGCAGCTAGTGAGCAGCCATACGGGACCAGCTACGATACTTGTCGTAGCTGGCCCTGTAAACCCTTCATTTTCAGAAAAATTTTTGCGAGCTGTAACTCAGCAATGGATGATTAAATCCAAATAAAAGTATACATTTCTAGAAGAGGATTTGCATACTGAACATTTTTTGGACCAAAATGACAAAGGTCCAAAAATCATGTTTTTAGGCCCAACATTTTACGGGAAAGCTAACTAAATTTTGCTTCAATAAAATTTTGAACCATTTTACTTTCTTGAATCTAGAAAGCAATATCTAGGAACATATTTTTCAAATTTTCAATTTTTTTCTAAGTTTTTGAGATATTGTCAAAAATGTCAAAAATCCCACCGCTGCCACCATGTTTTGGCAAAATATGACACTTTTTGACCTATTTTTGGCAATATTTCAAAAAATAAGATAAAAATCAAAAATTTGAAAAATGCTTTCCTAGATATTGCTTTACAGATTCTAAAAAGCAAAATGTTTTGAACTTTTACCAAAGCAAAATTTAGTTAACTTTCCCGTAAAATTTGGACCAAACACATGATTTTTTTACCCTTTTTGGACCTTAGGTGCAATTTATGGTTTTGATGTGATCAAAACCCAGGTGGCCCTGTTTTTGGTCTTTATAGGAGTAAAAGAAAAATGCATACTGAAAATTTCACTTGATTCCGATCATTTGTATTCAAGTTATAATTTTTAAACATCTGCACAGGCGGTGTACTGTGTTGTAATTATAGTGAATTTTTATATTCCCGACACTTTATTAAAAGTTTTAGGGGTGTGTCGACGATTCAAATCATTCTGAGAGGTTGAATGTATTATCTTATCAATTCAATAGAAATTTGATTTTAACGATACCAGGTGTATGGCCATAATAAAATAAAATCAGCTTTCTACCTTGGCCGAAAGCCAATTAATATAAAGCCATATTAATGTTTTGTCTAAAAATAACCTTGAAAAGGTTATCGCGCAGGGATGACTGCGCGTGATGTGCTTTTATTGCGCGCTTGCATAAGTCGCGAACGCAAACTTATCCTCAAATCATGCAATACGGTTATATATTACCTGTTTGGCAAATCCGTATTATTTGGTTGACTTGAACCATTTATGAAGACAATTTAGGTAAATTTGAGATCAAATTGTGCATTTTTACAATTTAATAACAAGATACATGCCTATACCAAGTGATAAATTCGTTACCCCCTGTTTGTTCGGCCTCAGGCCAAATAAAAAAAACAAGTTTGTTTCTGGTAACACGCGCGTGTTTCTGTTTAGTTACATATTTCCTGCATATCTTTTTTTTTTTTGATATTTCGCATCAAAAAAAAAAAAATTAAAAAAAACCCACCAAATTCTGTAAAAAGCTTACTGGAGACTTGCGTAAAAACAAACAAACACCAATTCAGGTACCCGTTGTATGTTCTCAGCCTATAAATTAGTCGGCAATTAATTGTTCATATGTGAAAGCCAGCCAAATCGGTGAATAAAAATGGCGGAGAGCGGAAGAGTACCGATAATTTGAGCTCTCTATTTGCTGTGTCTATTTGTTGATAATAGTGATAAAGAGAGATTTTGAAGGATTTGGACAAGAAGGAAATTGATGCCATGTATGAAGATCATTACGATAGCGTCAGTCGAGATTATTTTGTTTTGACTGGCGTGCACTAGTGAGTTTTGTTGAGTCAATGCAATTCACTGTGTTCATGCATTACATGAATACGGATGATCGCACAGCAGCAGTGGTTGTTGGTTTAATTGTATTAGACGTGTTTTAGACTGAAGTTCTGGAATGTTGAATACGTCTAGTATAATATTCCGATGCCACATGTTGAATTCACATCAATTGAGGACCCAAAAGATAATATATGGCATTGAATGAGGCCCTGGACTCTGGAGATACAGGAAAATACTCATATTTCATGATTTAGGTATAAGATTACATGGATACTCAATACCTTTTACAATAACAAAATATATAAAGCCTTTATGGATATTAATAAATAATATAAAAAACCAAGAGCATTGTTTTAATGTGTTTTTCTTCCTGGGAATCCTGCATTTTTTGTGAAAAAAGGAAAATAGCATATCGCATTGCATTTTCGAAAAATAAAAAAAAGCTGCATATCGCATTTACTTTTTCAAGCATGTTACAACTTGTTGTTTTTTTTGGCCTCATGCGTGAACAAACGGAGGTAACTAATATTATTTTATCTCCAAAACTAAAACATGCTTTAGCCATGAAATTAAAATATAAATAATATTTTGGTACCAAAACCAGAAAAAGTTTTTAAAAAAGTTCAAGCAATCCGACCATGCTCCTTTAAAATCAGTACCTGTAGCACTTGGCTAAGAAAAGTAATGAAAATTATGGCCATGGGTCAAACAAATTGCAAAAGTAATAATATGTACAGGATGATATTAGACAAACATATACAACAACACATCAAAAATCTAGAAAAATCTACATGGTGGAACAGTGATTAATTTGCATAAAACAAAATTGCTGCCAAAACAGAGGGTAAAATTTCAAAATTGGTTAAATCGTTTTAAAAACCATTCTATTGTGTTCCACTAATCACAAAGAATCAGAAAAAGTATACTTTTACCCATCTCTGATGTGTGGTGAATGAGTTATATATCCAAAAACGTGAAAGGTCATATCAGGGGTAAGGTGATAATGCCCTAGACAAAAAATTCAAAATCAGCGGATTTTTTTCACAATGGTCTCAAATTATTTCTCTTGCAAAAATATCCATATAAAGTAATATTTAGCAATGGCTCAGATGTACAGTACTGTTGATATGGTTACAGATCAAAGTAAACTTGGGGTTTCAGATTCAATGTAATGGTAAATATGAACTTTGTTTTGCCTGATACCATAAGCAACCACTGGTCTAAAGCACTTTTAACTATTGCTTTATGTAGACACTTTTGCAAAGGAACATTTTGAGACCATTTTGATATAAAATTGGATGGATTGAGTATGATACAAAAAGATATTGGTCGAGCTATAAGTTTTACGAAATATCGTGCGAGACGCGCAGCTTCGAGCTCGATATTTCTAAAACTCATAGGTGAGACCAATATCTTTGAGTATCATGCGAAAAAATCCATCCAATTTTATCATTATTATGTTCAAAATCTGATATTTTCAGGGGTGTGAGAGTCAGGTGATAAAAAGAGCTGAAAAAAGCTGAAAATAGTAACAAAATGACCAAAATAGGCTGAAAATGGAAGAAAAAACTCAAATTAGGACCCTTTTGAAGGCATTAAAAAAACTGAAATCAGCTTAAAAGCTGAACTCTCACACCCCTGATTTTGCATCTTGTCCGATATCCCTGTCCGATTTTTTTGGAAATCGGACAGCTCAGAACATAATAATGAAGAAAATCGGACAATGTTGAATTGTGCGTCTCCCAGAGGACCTATTGCATGACTCCTGGTTTGACCTTTTAACATAATTGGATATAACTCATTAATCATACTTCGGAGATAGGTAAAAGTATACTTTTTCTGATTTTTTGTGATGAGAGGAACACGTTGAAATGGTTTTTAACATGATTTAACCAATTTTTTAAATTTAACCCCGTTTTGGCAGCCATTTTGTATTATGCAAATTAATCGCTGTTCCACCAAGTGGATTTTTCTAGATTTTTGATGTTCTTGCATATATATGTCCGAAATATATCCTGTAAGTATCGTTTCTTTTGCAATTTGTTTGACCCATTTTTTAATTTTTACTAGCCTACTCTTCTAGTTGGATTAATGGAATTACAGTCACTATAGACCAATTTAACAGAACCATTTACTGCAGAGTCACCAATGAGGAAATGTGATGTACCATTTTAGGATTGGGGTACTTGCCCACAGGTTTATATGCACTCCCAATCTGGGGCCATCACAGGGGTCATTCGGGACACCTCAGTAATTGCTTGGTCGAATTGGCCTATTCGAGAGTGGGATCTATTATAGTCCGGTAGGAACAGGGGTTCATATGCACCCCAGAACACTTATGTTTTTGTAACCCCCAGACCGCCTAGTTAATGAATTTTGATGTTCCCAAATTATAAACAAATGGGGGTCATTGGCAACCATCTTGGATTTTCATAAACATTTTCATAACAGAGGAGCCAGGGCCACTGCACCGCAGGAATCAACCTACTTTTTAGGGTCCTTATGACCTTCAAACACAATTTGGATGTTCCAAAAAAATAGCCTCAAACAAGTTTCCTCAAGCAAAATATCCAAGATGGTCGGCAAATTTCCCGCCAATATACATGTACTATGTGATGGCTCACCCCAAAAGGGGGGACTTTGCAGATATCGATTTTATCATTTCATCTGTTGCAGCATTCAAGCTTTAAAATAAAACATTACTAGTTGGAATTGATCGAGGCGATCAAATTTTACAACAGAAAATCTGCTTAAAATTATATTTTTTCTTTACTTTTTGCTGCCTATTTTCACCTGTTTCTTAGGTGTTCAGTAGTTAAGTCCCCCTTTTCAGTGCGAGTCATCACACATTTTTACTACAACAGGCATGAGATTGAACCTTCCTGGAAAAAAGCTGTGAAGTCTGGAAATGTGCACAAAATTGTTTAAAAAACGTCAAAGGGCTGAAAATAAATAAAACTTGCACACATTTTTGACATCAATAAAGCTGGAAAATCTCATGCTGTTATAATGGCCAAAAAGTATCTTGTAAAACACTTTGGCTCGTATCCCAGGAAGGCATTTAGTAATTTAGCTGAATCATGATTTTAACTGAACATCAACTGTCCTGGAATTATACGCATCATTGCAGCTTTCAAGCAGAACTGTTGCAGTTCAATAAGCTGTGCTGTTGATGAGAAAATGGGAAATGGCTTTTGGAGCTATAACAAATACATCTGACGTCCCAAATATGGGTAGTGATGGTACCGGTATTGAGAAGTCCCATTCATGCTTATTAGCCAAGTGAATACAAGGGCATGCTCTACCACACATCTTAGGCCCGTATCCATTGGCTGTTCCCATTGGCTGTGCCTTGCCTCGTTTTCCATTGTTTGAAATTGTGCGGCGCAACACCGATAATAAACTTTGTTCTGCTTAATGCAGGGGTGTGAGAGGCCAGTTGACAAAAAACGAGGAAAAGCGTCGTAAAGTTAGGGTAAAAGGTCAAAAATGGACTGAAAATAAATGAAAAGGCTAAAATTTTAGCACATGAACATTTTCAAAAACGAGGAAATCAGCTGAAAAGAGGATCTCTCACACCCCTGTTAATGATCATATCACTGGCCTTGTGTACGGCAGATGATTCCTCCGACCTGCAAGCACCAACAATCAACATGTTCATACTTGGTGAGCAACAGTTCATAGGAATATCTGCCGTACACAAGACCATTGAAATGACCACTAAGCAGAATGATCTTCATTGTCTGTAGCGCCGCACACTTACGAACAAAGGAAAACGAGACAAGGGGACACGGCATATGGGAACAGCCAATCGCTAAGGCCCTGTATCCATTGACTGTACCATGCTGCCTGCCCTACCCAGTAAAAATCAGGGAAGGTTATGGCTTTTTGTAGTTTTGCCTGAGTTTGCCTGAAAATTTGAATTTCCCAATACTTTTGTACAGTGAAGATCCAAGCATTTTTGCCTGAATTCAGGCAAAAACCTGAAGATAATCATGTCTGAAAAATGCCAATTTATATCCAATATCAATTTTTGAAGTAGCAATTATAGCAATCATTGTAGACACTTTCTTTCATCTTGGTAGGAAAGCATGGACTTGGTCGATGTTGCATTCCTCTATTCATTTGTCAGAACGCTTTTCGTTAGTTCATAAGACGTACTGTAACCATGCTATCATAGCAAACAAAAGGTATCGACTTTAGTACTGAGCTCTCTGGATTTTTTAATTGCCAGGAGGTAGCGGATACGACTCATTAAGTACCAAAAAGGATCTGAATGAAAACTTTAAAAATTATCCACATTACACAATAATTATCTCATTAAAAACAAGTATTTATTTTGGAACTCTTGAACATATACATCACTAACTTACAAAAAAGCATGATACATAAAGCAAAGTTTTTAAAAAGACCATAACAATCGAAAACCTTCACGAGTGAGTAAAAGTTTGAAGTTTAACAAGTATGCAACTTAATACACCTCTTACTATGCTTGCATACATTGAAAAATAGGTTCTGAATACATTTTCTAACTTACGAAATTATGAAATTTATCACTTTAATCATTGCTGAAAGAAACCGACATTGGATGCAATGCATAATTGACTTTGAAAATTCACCAGCAATTATTCAAATTTCTATGAGACCATTAACAATTAAATTAAACAGCAACTGATTATTTTCCCTGTAAATTATTAGGCATGTTTTTTAATTTAATATTATTTCTAAATGTCTTATTTCAGAGATTGTCATGTTCAAAGTTCGTTTTTATAATATTACATTCTACTTTATTTACAATGAACCTTATACTACTTTTGATCCCTCACTGTGAAAAAATACATCTGATTCATAACAGGAGAAAATACATACAACAAATACTGACAAATCAAAATATGACATGATGCCTCCAGTATCTATATTCCACAAGATTTCTATAAATACAATTCATCGAAAGATCTAAAACAAAAATTGTCCTCAAGATTTTAAATATAACATTGATTTTGACTGGGGTTTCACGTTTATCATTCTGGAGACATCAGGACATGTTTTGAGCCGACAAAAAATGTTCAAAACCATACACTTTTTACCAGTCAGCCCTTCGAATTTGGCACCGCCTACAGTCCATTATAGTGAACAAGACTGTTTTCTCAAATTTGGACGATCGATGCTTTCTTTGCCAGTTTACGATTACTAATACATTGAATGGACTGGTTTAAGCTATAAGAGGTATTCGTTTATAGACTGGTTATTTTACAGAAATAAAAACAAGCATCTTTTTGTTCCCACCCACAAGATAAAATTTTGCCCTTCCCATGTTTACCCAACCCGTGGCCAAATCATTCGGATAAAAGACGCATGTTTTTATTGGATTTTAATTTAAAAATTTGAACGTACTATGTACAGTCCTTGTCTTGTTAAACACATGTTCCTTCTTATGAAGTGCATATTTTATTAATTACAAAAACTAAAGCAATCAATATTCAATGATGCACTTTATTAATGACCTCAATGTTGTGAAATTCAAGGTTTAGGCGCCACAAAGCCATATCTATGGCTAGTATCAGTAATCCTGAGAACAAAAAGATACCAAGATCCGATGGTGCTTTCAAGATGAATAATCTAATATGCACATGTACAGTATTAAATCATTATCTCTTCAGGACCGCCGTAAAGTCTTGAAATCTTTTTCTCAGGATCATTGACGTGCAGATAAAAGCTGTGTCACATTTCACCCTCAAAATATTTCTTTGCCTTGAGAATTTTTAGTATTTAACAAACATCAAAAAATTTGGTACAGGTCATTTAATAAATGAAGCAAAAGATTGCAGTTTCAAACCGGGCTGGCAATCTGTCAAATTTACAACACAGAAGAGAACTTGAGCTGAAGTTCAAAAGTTTTTATAGACAGTAAATGATTGACGATTTAAATAAGCTTGGCGTCATCTGCTGACAAATCTTAACAAGTTGCACATCATATCAACAACTTCTTTCATAGGCAATTTCCAAAGTTCTTAGGTTGGAAGTTCTTGCAGATGGGCATGTGATGAAAAAGTGCGCACCAAACCTATGGATATGCTTGCTCATCTAATCACTGTCTTCATCGCTAGAGCTTGATGAACTTGAACTTGAGGACGAGGAAGATGATGAGCTGCTGGATTCCTTCTTCTTCTTCTGTTTGGCCTTGTATGCTGCCATCTCCTGTTGAAACAAAAAAATTAAGACAAAATATTAAAAATCAAAACAAAAAAGGCTACATGTACGAATATCAGTTTGGCGAAACTCACAATTCGGATTTGAATACTCCGTATCACAATTGAGGACCCTAGAACTAGAAGGGGGTCAGGTCAGGGGTTAAGTCACATTGAGTACAAACTGAGAAAACGGCACAAACATAAAATCATTTGTGTAGTCTTGAATGGTATTGCTGTATTTCGCAGTGACTTTTACGCATGTTCTGATCATCAAATTACTACAAAACTTTTACAGAGTGTAGAAATGAGAATTCTGTAGCAGGAAATTGACACAACTCAATTTTCAAGATGTTGTGACTTAACCCCCTTTTAGTTCTAGGGTCCTCAATTCTGATACTGTAAAGGGACTAATTTTTGCTAGGGATTTAATTTCGCTAGACTGCAAATTCCCTAAATTAAATCCCTCGCTAAAATTGTATTTACCATTGAATGCAAAATGTTCTATATTAGTGAAATTAAATCCCAGCCAAAGTGCTGATAAACTGAAATTCGCTTAAATTTGTCCTCGCCAAATTATATCCCTTTACAGTACCCGTATCCGAATTTGGATTAAAAACAGCTGAAACAGGATATCAGCTGAAATGAATATTCAGCTTCGCTGCGCACCATATCTGTATGTATAAAAGTCAATAACATTATCAAAATTTGTCATCTAAATTCTATCAAAGTATTGGCCAAATTATTTTGCCTCCTGTGATAAGAAGCTATCAGGACATGTTTCGAAGTTGTTCCGCTAGAATTGCACAGATGAAAATGACATTTCCACAGATACATTTATCATAAATGTAAGAAAGATGTTCTACATATACTTGCCAGCTTGCGCTATCGATTTATTTCCTGTGCCACGACAGGAGTATCAGAATTCGGATACCCCTCCATATCCTTATTCGGATACGGGTATCACAATTTGGATACGAAATGTGCGTGGGTATCCGAATTCGAATACGTATCCGAATTGTGAGTTCCGCCGAACTGATATGTAATATACTGATGGTGAAAATGTATGGTAGAAATGTACGTGCATATGACAAGAATGTGTCCGCACACCTAATCTTGGATCAATCAATACATCTAGGCCTATTATATTATCCACCTAGTCAGATCCGACATTTTTTGCTATGACAATACAAGTCTCCTATGATGTAACTTTTATCTTATATTGTTATTTCTTTGACTGAAATTTTTTCGAAGTCTGGTAATGCTTAAATTAAAGCTTCAAATGGGCAATTCACAATACGTATATAGCGCCATTTTCCCTCTGGTCAATGATGTTTCATAACGATTCAAGCTTAGTGCTAGGCTGCATTTGTACCTAGACACACCAAATTTAAATTTCCAGAATAATTGTGCATGCTGTCAAGCCCCACAGAATGTCCCAATTTGGGTCTTGCACTATGTACCATTACAAGAAAGGAGTAAATATAATCTTGCAAAATTCAAACTTCTTTTCAAGAAGTGTCCAAAAGACAAGTGGATTCTTTCCAATAAACTTGTTCACATCTTCGATAAAATCATTCATCAGTTAAAACAAAAAAATATTAGTACATAAAATTAAATTACATATTAGTATAAAACAATAAACTTAATCCCAAAAACAAATGAGGGACCATACGCCTTTAAATGAACAAAGTACTATATAGCTTGCACCCTAACAACTTCATAGGTCACATCAAACAAAGTGTACACACCCTGTGCAATTCACAGACCTTTGTCTTGAGTAAAGACAGCATTACTTAATGTTCCAATTATGTAAAATTAAAATGAATGTTAAGAGGGGAACAATTAAAATGATACTGTCGTTACCATGTGCAAGAAAGAGCTCTGATAAGACACTGGCTCGTAATAACTGTGATTTGTTTTCTTTATAAACATTGTTTACAATTCAAGGTTTAATTGAAAAATTGAACCTTGGAAAAAATGTATTACTCTGCAAGTGCTAGTTAAAGCAAGATGTAACCACCAGGGTGAACCCTTTCACCCATGGCTTATGATCTTTTAGACTGACCGGGTTTGTTTTGGGGCGATATATAACCTCCAAATATTTTCCACTAAAAAAGTTGAATACCGTACTATCAGTTATGGCAATTTGTTGAATTAAATTCGAGAACATGTGTGCATTTGCTTTACGGAGGCCACATATACTAGTGGGCCTGCGGAGAGTTGTGGCGGTGACCTTGAACTCTGATGACCTTGGATGAACTATTTGAACATTTAAGTGTTTGACCTTGAAAATGACCTTTTGACCTTGACCTGGAGCAAAGAGCTATGCATGGTCCAAGTTTAGTCAAGGAATAATGAGATATAGCTGTGACCTTGAAATGACCTCAGATGGCCTTTTGACCTTGAGCACAGGGCTATTCATGGTCCAAGTTTGGTCAAGGGATAAAGATATGGCTGTAACCTTGAAAAAACCTTGGATGAGCTTTTGACCTTGAGCAAAGGGCTATTGACCTTTTGAACTTGACCAAACATCTGTGGACGCTCCTTTGGTGGGACCCATGTGTGGTACAAGTTTGGTTGAAATCAATGCAAGGGTCTTGGGAGTTATGCATATATGCCCCCAAACACAAGCCTTTGATCTTGAACTTGACCTCGGATGGACTAACGAACGCAAACTTGATCTTCGTCCGACCAAGATACACCCACCCACCAAGTTTGAGGGTCGTGCGACCTACCATCTCTGAAAAAATAGATGGACAGACAAGCAGTAGTATTTTGCCCTTGACACATTCATCATTTTAAACTGTTAAAATATTGCTTTAACATCGGACTTGCAGTGCATGTTTTCAAGATGGATGGATTTTTATCTTAACCCTTGTGCCTCACAATATATAATCCCAAATCAAAAAGTTGTGCAACCACTTCAAACAAACTCAAATCCCTTCACCATTTGCTGAATCATGCTCACTCTTTTTTCGTCCTCCATTTTCGTTGTCTTGTATGCAGCATTTTCCTACAGAGAACAACCATTTTATTTCAACTCAAGTAGGAATCAGAA
>JXSR01S005049.1:12786-24910 GCA_000969725.1 Ophiothrix spiculata
CAAAGATCAAACCGCTATTATACGAACGGTCTAGGTTATGAACACAATACTGAAAAACGCAAGATTGTATCGGGAGATATCGTATATTTAATACCATCATGTACCGATACTAATCCACCAGTACTTGATTCAGGAGGTACAATCTTTTCTAAAACAGTACAAGACTATGGATGGATATTGAAATTTGACCAAAACGTTAAGGGGTTCACCTTCATTTATAGAGAATCAACGAGAGAAAGGGAACAATTTAAATCAAAGGGTAAAGTTACGTTACTTTTGATTGTAAAAGACTCCCGGGATATTATTCAAGAAGTTGAGAAAGTGGAAGCAGAAGCTATGTTATATGGCCATACATATGTCAGTTGTTCATATTTATCTTTTCGTGTACGTGATAATTTGATAACCACCTTTAGAGTTAAAACACCATTTTCATCAAAAACACTTAAAAAGCATTCCTTGTTTTATCGTCTTTTGGTTTATCCAAGTAATTAACCACGTTTGATATAAATATTAACAAAACACATAACAATGTCAATTCTGTACTGATATTCCATCTTTATCGTCGAAGACTATTTTTCCAGTGTAAAAGTAGTCTCCCTTGGAATCGAAGTGCGTCTTTTACAGACGTAATAAACAGGGGACTATCATTTCTCTACTGCTCTATGATGAATGTACTACTTGCACAATCGATTATATGCTTAGGAGACGTGAGCATCAGATATTTGATTGTAAAATGCAGGTTAAACGCTTCAAGCAAAGATGCAATTCATGTTTTTTGTTTGCTTAAAATATCGCCTTGATATTTTCTATATAATAGAAAGAAGACAAACACGACAGTGTCATCAAGTTATCTGGGTCACTTCCCGAGGATATCCCGGGTGAATATCAGGATAACACGGTCGCTAGATTTTGTTTCTCGACGTTGACCTGTCGGATAGGATCGGACTTTGAACCCATATAATCACAAAGGGGTTAATGCAAAACTGAAGACATGGATAAAAATATAGAGATTTTTCAATATGATATGGCTATGTTTGACTGTTAGGAATAAAAAATCATCATTTTATTACATTTTAAACAGAATTGTCAATTTTAGGTTTTTAAAATCACGTGGTCACATCTTTCTACGCGCAGCTTGTTTTACCAAA
The DNA here is from genome assembly GCA_000969725.1 of Ophiothrix spiculata. Classification (NCBI taxonomy): domain Eukaryota; kingdom Metazoa; phylum Echinodermata; class Ophiuroidea; order Amphilepidida; family Ophiotrichidae; genus Ophiothrix; species Ophiothrix spiculata. The sequence continues at coordinate 13,935 of JXSR01S005049.1, forward strand.
TTCTATGTGAATTTGCTAATATAAACTGCAAGATTAGGTATCAGACTTCACATTCCTAAAATTTGAAAAATATACCTACCCTGTAAGACTTCATAAGAAATGTCTTTAAAAAAAGACAATGCACCTCCGGTTGCTCCAACTAATGTCATTTATAAAAAAACGAAAGCACAAGCAAAAGGAGAAATTAACAGCCACTATTAAAAAGCTCTAGGTATGAAATGTAAACCATCTTAATTACTTGTTACCAATTATCATGTTCGTGGCCAGGTCATATATACATCATCAGTGCAGGTTCATAAATTCACCTGAGCAGAAGCTGTTAGTGCAATATCATCACTTGCAATTTTCTGCTTAAAAATAAAGAGTAGGTCTCAATTAAGTTCTATACAGGAATGATTCCAAAAGTTCTTTGTAAAAGTTCGATTTATAAGTTATTGCATACTGTCATAAAATAACTTCACACCACAGGTACATAATATTCCAGATTTACTAAGTTTTTTTAAAAATGTCGGCAGGTCCATGTCAGCCATCTGTAAGTAGTACCACTCACTAACTGCACAAGGATCTAAACCATCTAAAGCCTCTTATCTATAGCCTCCTCTTCCACTCCCCAAGATCCCCGCATTTCACGTTTACTTCAGGTCTAAGAAATGATTGCAGTCCAAAACGCGTGTTTTCAAGCGTATTTTGTCAATATTCATTTCTTATTAGCATTATGTTATTATGGGGAAAGGCAGTTCATATGACCTTAATTTTGGAAAACTGTTTCCAATATCATGTGGTGCTTTGACAAATAATCTGTTCCATAAGCCCGCATATTGGAATACATATGAGGCACATTAATATTACTAAAACTTTTGTGAGCTTTTGTGTATTACTAGCTCTTCCCCGGGTATGGGCCAAGAAAAAAATTGGTATCTAGGTATTTTGACCTGGACAGGTCTCGAGACTTGCAAAATTGATCTGGTACTCTGCAGGTCTCACATAGGTTATCAAAGTTGTCTTTGAAGTTCGTGATAGGGTATCAATCTTAGAAAGAATTGTAAATTTACTATGATAATGATGCCTTAAACATGTTAAATTGCCAATAAAAGTGTTTCAAATACCTAGAAATACTGAGTGTTCAAAAGGTGTTCAATTTTATCTATGATTTCTTGTAATAATTATTTTGTTACATTTTTGTACAGTCTCAGATAGGGTATTCATTTGAACAGGTATGGTCTCGGATAGGGTATCATTCAAACAGATGGTAGATTTATGGTCTCAGATAGGGTATCATTTCACTAATTTTTGCCATTTTTTGTGTCACATAGGGTTACCTTCGAAAATGCGGGTACATATAGGTATGTTTTCATACCTGACACACTTACACATACAACTTGTGCAGATGCAATATTTATTAAACACAATTGAATAGGCTCAAGCTCAGTTCGACAACATGTCATAAATTGAGAGTACAACATGGCCTACAAAATATAAAAATAACCATAAGTACTACTCTGTCACTCTGAACCACTTATACACATGTACAGTCCAAACAGACACAATAAACAATCCTACATAAACAATGAATTCATATCCCTCATTCATTATTGTCAAGAAATAAGTAAGGCAGGAAGTTATTGAGACCTAAAAGAGAATTTCCATGGCTAAATATAATACATGTGATATATGTGAACTGATGCATAACAAGTTCTGCTGTTTTGTAGTGGTTTATTGATATGGTGAAATGTGAAGAGATTGAAGTGAAAACTTAGTCCGCGATGAAAAATATAGTTCAATCATTTTTGCTCAATAATCAACGTAATATCTTCTTCAACTAAACATTTAAAGCAAAGCAAACCTTAATTTGTGAAAATCTGTTTAAAAATAACAAAAGGATTGTAATTTTATACCAATTGTTGTATCCAAAATATTGTTGTTTCTTATCCAATCCCCTAAATGCTGTTTCCCCAAATATTTACATACACTCCCTCTATGTGTGAATGGAGAATGCCAATTTCTGACACACCCATTCCTAATGTATAATTAATTTTCTTTGTTATTGCAACCTTGAGCTAATTTAGAAGAAACATTGTGTGGGAAAAACACTTATATTGGGCCCCATATCAAGTGGGTTTTTAATACAAAACATAAGCTTGTTGCCAGTTTATTCATATGCTGGGAGTGCAAATAAGCCTATTTATGATAAAAAAAAAATAAGTAAATAAATCGAAAGAAAATTCAGTACAATTAGACGTATGAAAGGGACAAGATGTCGGTCATCTAACGAATATCGTAAACAATTAGTCACACCTTTCGAAGGTCTGGGCTATGTAGGCAAATATGACGTCATTTAACATGCACGTGGTAACAAGCTTGACTGGTGGCATTTACTGCACTGTGCATATTGTTTACGGGCTACATGTGTAGGATAAGGGAAACGATTGAATACAGCCTTTATCATGTTTATCCAACGCAATTTCTTAAAAGTAATTTATTGAAGGAAAATCAATCTAATACGATGGAAAAAAAATATTACTTCGAAACTGGCTCTGGACCTTCCGCATCAAAAGTGAACAGCTCGACTAAGACCAAGTCCTTGAAAAAAATTCATGTGCACGAAAAACTTTTTGGACATGTTTTGGACAATAACAAACATATTGAGACAGGTCTGTAATGGATTGTCATTTTTTTTTTCAAAAACGTTATTTTTAATATTTTTAGTGCAAAGCTGTTGAATTCTGCAACTTTCAGCCTTAAAATGCTAATACTTATTATTATACTTTAAAAAAAAATCATAAAAAAATACCAAATTCAGTTGTCCCAAGTTTCTTTTTTCATCTTCTTTAAGAGGAAAACTGTTTCTTCACATTATTGGTAGTTATATCGTTTTCTATCGATGGCGCGCAGAGTTAGGTCCTACAGAACTGCGGTGGGGGCGTCGCAACCTCCAAATTTGACAATGTACAAAAAAGGTCTACAAAAAACCCTATATGTCCGCCAAAAGAACACCGAAAGCACCAAAAATACGTTAATGTAGGTCGTTTTGTAAGTAAATACTGCACAAAATACTTGCAAAAGTGCTGAAAACTTTTTTTTGCTTGTCACTTTGGTAGAACCACTAAAATTAGTTCAGGGTCGACCAAAACGAAAATTTTTCCTCCAAAAGGTCCACTTTTTGAAAATCCGCACCCCCAAGTTGAAAAAATCCTGGCTACGGGCCTGGCCCCATGCATTGTGAGCAGCTCCTGACCAAATTTTGTTATAGACATGACAAACACATAACCCATCGTCGCAAAATAACGGGACTTGGGTATCTGCGTCAGCGTGAGATTGCAGTTCATGAGTTAGTTATCCAAAGCTAAAAATCATCGCTGATTTGTTATTTGTTTAACATTTACAAATTTGTAAATAAAGTTTGAACAAACCTTATGATAGACAAAAATGTGCCCCGTCATATCTAAAGGTACCATAAGGTCAGCATAGTAGGCCTATATTACGAGATACAGGCCATTAAAGCTGTCAGTGAGCATAGTTAACAATCACGTCCAAGGTCGAATTTTTAATTTCATCCGAAACATTACCTTTGAAGTGTATTCTATCATATTAATCAGGTTCTAACATCCAAAACATAAGAAAAATGTGTTAAAAACCAAGATATAAAACCTCCCTCCGTTCAAGTTTTACTCACTACAAAAACTTTAAACTCTATTTTCTCAGAACTTTAGTTTCCTGATTCAGCTCGATTCGTTTTACCAATTTGGATGTAACTTTGCAACCGAGCATCCAATAACCAAAAGCAAGGGGGCATTTTAAAGCTTAAACTTTCAACTTTAAGATGAAACCAAAAAGTCAATTTTGATTTTGGGATATGACGGGTACAAGTATGCTTTCAGTAAAATTACATGATGTTATTTAAATATGGGTCCATGTAAAGTGCATATTTCGCAATGAAATCAGGTGATGTATATAATGTATCAGCATTTTTGCACACAAATTACTACTATTACTAATGCAATGACCTCTTTCGTTCCGGAAAAGAAGGAAGTTCAATATAACACGCTATTATCATGATTAAACATTTATTGACTCAAAAAATATCATTAGCTGTTTCAATAAAAGTTCAATACAAAATAAATACATTTCTTTTGATTTCAACAGCTTACTTGAGACATTTTCTCTGTTTCTCCGGAGTTGTCTTTTTTTTTTTGAAGATATGGAAGTAACTGGAGAGACTAATGTGAAGGATCAAGATGATGTTCAAGTAATGCAAATTGATCTAAAGAACTTGCTTCTTGACGGATTTGGACAGCTCTTCAATGATGAATCGACGTCTGACGTGACAATAGTCGTAGGCGACCATCGCTTTCATGGACATAGACTAATTCTAGCTTCACGTAGTGAATATTTCCATCGTATGTTTTATGGTGGAAATTGGAAGGAATCTTTGCAGAAAGAAGTCACTCTTCACGACACGCCAGCTTGTGAAGAAGTGTTTCAGCCCTTTCTCCGTAGCCTCTACACAGGGTCGATTGTACTGACCTCAGATACCGCACATAGCCTGTTTATTCTAATCGATAAATATGCTCCAAAGTTAAAAACTGAATGGGTTAAAGTTTTGACAAACAAAGTTGTAACAGGAACGGTAGAAGACATTGTTACCTGGTTCCCGACATGTTATCTACTGGGTGATGCAGGTATGTTGCAGAAATATTGCAAAATGATTGGATATAACTTCACAAATGCATCAGGAAGCAAAGGGTGGTGTTCTCTTTCCCATGAGCATCTTATGACGATTTTTAAGAGCTCAGATTTCGTCATACCAAATGAATTTGCCATATATGACGCTAGTCAATCTTTCATAATGTCTCAAAATAGCTCTCATGATGTCATTGAAAAACTTCTCTCAAATGTTAACTTCAAAAGAATGAGACCCGAAGAACTTGCAAAAGTTGAGGAATCATCGCTGGCTAAGGACATAGCCCCTGATATTCTTACACCACTACTGAATGAGACATGTGTGTATCAAATCATCGGAAAGATCAAGACACCCGAGTCAGCAGAGTTGCTAAGACCAAACTGCATTTATACAAACGGTCTAGGTGATGAACACAATGCTAATGAGGAGTTCATCGTATCGCAGGGCCGGGGATATCTTGAACATGTCGTATTAACACCATCATTAATCGAGATTAATTCACCAGTACTTGATTCAGGAGGTACAATCTTTTCCAAAAGTGTTCAAGACTATCAATGGACACTGCAATTTGACCAAAAGGTTGGGATGTTTTGCTTCATTTGTCAAGAATCACTGAAAGAAAGAAAGAGAGAAGTTTAAATCAAAGGCTAAAGTAAGCTTACTTTTGATTGTAAAGGACTCACGGGCAATTATTCGAGAAGTTCAGAAAGTAGAAGAAGAAGCTATTTTATATGGCCATATACGTGGTTCTGCATATAACTGTTCTCGTGCAGGTCCATTTACCACCTTTAGTGTTAAAACACAACTTTCAAAAACAGAATTTTACTCGCATTCCGTGTTTTATCGTCTTCGGATTTCTCTAAGTAATTAACCACGTTTGGTAATATCAACAAAAGACATAACAATGTAAATTCTGTACTGATATTCATCTCGATCGTCAAAGACTATTATTCCGGTGTTAAAGTAGTCTCCCTTAAAATCGAAGTGCGTCTTTCATAGACGGAATAAACAGGGGACTTTCATTCCTCTACTGCTCTCTGACTCACTAGGTATACTCTTTATGCAGCGCCCCAAGGAGCATTCGCACAGGGGACCCACGGCTTTACGTAGCTGTCCGACCATGGAGCAAGTAAGTTTCTTGCTCAAGGGAACAAGGAGACGAAAATTTACCAAATTCTATGTAAATTGGCTAATACAAACTGCAAGATTAGATATCAGACCTCACATTCCTGAAATTTGAAAAAAAAAATATACATGCCCTGTAAGACTTTAAAAATCAGTAAATAAAATGAGAGAAATTCAGTACAATTAGACGTATGAAAGGGACAAGATGTCGGTCATCACATTATCGGGATATTTGCGAACATCGTAAACAACAAGTCACACCTTTCGAAGGTCTGGGGCTATATAGGCAAATATGACGTCATTTAACATGCACGTGGTAACAAGCTTGACTGGTGGCATTCACTGCACTGTGCATATTCATTTGTTTACGGGCTAGGATAAGGGAAACGATTGAATACAGCTTTTATCATGTTTATCCAACGCAATTTTTTAAAAGAAATTTATTTAAGGAAAATCAATATAATAGAGCTCGTGTGGTCTAGTGGAACAGTGCAGGACTCCGAATCATGAGGTCGCGAGTTCGAGCCCCGCTACGGGCAAGACATATAAGTCTCAATTGCTTCGTCGACCCGAGGGATATTGGGGAGCTGTTAAGGGGGATATCACAATATAAGTGCAGATTGAGTGTGCACCTTGGCCAGTAGCACCTCAAATTGAAGCGAATTATTTTTGGACATGTTTTGGACAATAACAAACATATTGAGACAGGTCTGTAATGGAGTGTCAATTTTCTTTTTTTTCAAAACTTGTTCTTATTTTTAGTGCAAAGCTGTTGAATTCTGCAACTTTCAGCCATAAAATGCTAATACTTAGCCAATTTTCAAAAAATCATAAAAAGTGCCAAATGCTGATGTCCCAAGTTTTTTTTTTAATTTTCTTTAAAAGGAAAACTGTCTCTACACATTGTTGGTAGTTTTATCGTCTTCTATCGATGGTGCACAGAGTTAAGGGTACGAGGAATCCCTATGCTCAGGAAAATGTGAATCCTAACTATTTTTTAATCATGAAAAGATAAATAGTTTCCACTACCTTTGCGGGGACTCGAACCATGCATTATGGCTGGGGTTAGTCATGCATTACGAAGCGAGCGCTTTACCGCAGAGCTATCAAGGCAGCGTTGAGATGGTGAACTAAAATCTAAAACATTAACATTAGAATGCCGTTTTTTGCCTCATTGGAATGCTCAATTTGTAAGTAAATTATGCGAATGCGTATATCAGACAAAATGTAGATAATGTAGATACTAAAATCAGGCTATTCACAGCTCGAACAGGGCGAACTCAGAGTCATAATTCACGTCCGGGTTTTCGAGCAAAACAACGCGGGTTTGTTACATTGTAATTCAAAATCAACACAACAAATTTATTAAATATTATTTGTAATTCAATAAACAGTATCAAGCCTACAATCTGTCAAAATTTGAAAACAGGCGAATCGTTCGAACATCATAAAATTTTAAGGTTTTGGCGAAAAAGGTGTAATTTTTTCGAAGTAGTTTATTGACGTAATTTTGACCTTGATAATGGACGTGAAATCACTACTGAAGTCTCATGTATAAACTAGAGATTATATTACATATGTACGCCAAAAATTGTATTATTCTGATATGTGTAAGTAGGTAAAAAGTTGCAGTAAAGTTGCTGTTGGCAAAAATGGCACCCATTTAGGGACTGTAGCCTTAAGGAGCTGCAAAAATGCACCAGATTGGGAAAAAAATGACCTTTGACCCTCATATCTCACTGCGCCAAAGATATCCCACCAGTTTGTTTGCCTGAATTTGGTTTTTCTTGTTGAAATCTCACTTATGAATTTGTTTTTAAATTGGGATCATGCATAGAGTTATGGCGCTCCGAAACTGCACGAGGGCGCTCTTCATCAATAGTTCAAGTCAGCGTAACAAGATTCGCCAACGATATCCCAATTTCGTTTTTTACATAAGTTATGCATCCAACTGGAGGTTTCAAAATATGTTAAACTTTGGTTGGGAAGAGCTTGGCGCACACTTTTACACTTACTTAAAATGTACATACTATTTTGGTGGTTGTTTTTACCCAAAATTTCAATATTTTATTTTCGGCCAAACCAAAAATGTCAAGAACCTGGGGATTCAGATATACTGTTATGGTATGATACTGTATCACTGCAATTTTATAAATTGATCTGATGACCCATGAATCACAACCCCCCTGAATATGGTACATTCTTACCGTAGACATACTGTTAAAAAACATAAAATCCTGACTGTACAAGATGCTTTTAAACTTGAACTGGGAATTTTATGTACAAGCACCAAACTAAACAACTTCCAGAAACCTTTGTCAATTATTTTCGTAAACATAATCAAATTCATAAGTATCAAACAAGAAATTCAGAAAATTATAGTATTTATAATGCCAATAAAATGTATGCCGACAGAGCGATTAGAATCACTGGACCCATCCTTTGGAATTTGTTAAATATGAAATTGAAAGAGGCAAACACTATAAAACAATTTAGATCAATTATGAAGGCTTCACTGCTTGATCTTTATAATAGTCTGTGGGAAAAACCTTGATTTTGGGCTTGACTGCAAAATAGAGTCTGCACAATCGTTCTTGACTGATTCTTAATCTTTGAGACTCATAGATTCCAGAACTGAATGATGCAAACTCCGCACAATTGAGCATTTTGAGAAATCCAAGATGGCCGCCAAAATGACATCCATAACATGTAACTAGACAGATCTCGTTCAAAACCACACCAACATATTCCTCTCATCACAAGGAAGCAGAAAAAGTATACTTTTACATATGTCTGAAATATGGTTCTGGAGTTATAGCCAAAAATGTAAAAGGTCTATCAGAGGTCACGGAACTGGCCCTATGGGAGTCAAAAATTACAAAAGTCTCCGATTTTGTTCAGAATGGTCTCAACTATCTATCTTGCAAAACTGTCTGCACAAAGTAATAGTTTAAAGTGCATCAGATCAGTTTTTGCTATGTTTGTAGGTCAAGGAAAACAGTTGTGCTAAAGGCACCAATGCAATGGTAAAAATGGACTTTGTTTTTGCCTGCTACCATGGCAACAATTGACCTGACACACTTCAAACTATCACTTTGTGTAGACACTTTTTCAAGAGGAACCGTTTGAGACCAGTTTGAACAAAATCGGATACATTTGAAATTTTGGACTCTAATAGGGCCAGTTCCGTGACCTCTGATATGATCTTTCACATTTTTGGCTATAACTCCAGAACTATATTTCAGACATAGGTAAAAATATACTTTTTCTGCTTCCTTGTGATGAGAGGAACATGTTGGTATGGTTTTGAACGAGATTTGACTAGTAACATGTTATGGATGTCATTTTGGCGGCCATCTTGGATTTCTCAAATTGCTCAATGGTGCAGAATTTGCATCATTCAGTTCTGTAATCTATGGGTCTCAAAGATCAAGAATCAGTCAAGAACAATTGTGCAGACTCCATTTTGCACTTTTTCTTTTTTCCCACAGACTATAAGTGAGCTTTGTTTGGTAAGTGTTTCAGGGGGTAACCCTTTCAGACCTTTTGTTATCTCCTCAATATCAGTTTTTTTTTCACGGCCAGTAGTAGGAAAAAAAGATGAAAAAACTAAAATCTCTCAAAAACCTAAAAAAGAAAAGAAAAGAAATGCGCTAAATTTGGGTTTTTAAAAGCTATGCGCGCGGGAAGCTGAGACAGACCTTTTTTTTCCTTTGGCCTAACTGAAAATTTAAGTGTTGGAACTCACGTACATTTGTTATCAATTAATTGAAATTAAGGGAAAAGAAACCGAATTCACTTTTTCTTGAGTGGATCTCTCGATTGGTTCCATATTTACTTTTAATGACATTTACAGACATACGAAAATTTACCTTTGTACCTACCTGAGATTCGAACCTGGGACCTTCGGGACTATTAGTGTCACACTTTACCCTTTCGGCCACAGAACCATTCTTGTTATCGCATCAGCAGAACTTAAATTTATATGTGAAATGTAAATGTTCCCAGTGACTCGTCATTAACTTTATACAAAAGCTACAAAATGAATGTCTTAACCTTCTTGTGTATATTAAATCATATTTAACCAAACAAACAGAAACAATTATGAGTTTGGCTTCTTTTAGTGTCTTTTATACAATATATTCAAACAGATATGGTAGATTTATGGTCTCAGATATGGTATCATTTTCCCCACTTTTTGCCAATTTTGTGTTTGTTTTAGCTAAAAAACGCCTATTTTTTTTTATGAAATAATGGTTTCTTTTTTTCTTTTCGCCTTTCCCTTTTCTTTTCTTTCCTTTTCTCTTTTCTTTCCCCTTTTCCCTCTTCTTTCCCCTTTCTCTTCTTCCTCCCTTTCCATTGTTTTGCTCTCCTTCCCGATTTGTTGCGTCCGGAACTTGCCCCCCATTGGTTACGCCCCTGCATGTAATGGTCAGGATTACCCCAGCAACCCTTCACACTATACAGTGAACAGTGTGAGCTTGACTTTCGGTTAACGTCACTTTGACATCGAATTGGATATTTTTCAGACTGCATATAGATGGGACCTTTATTGATCAACAAAAATGGCCATCTTGTAAGGTTGGTATGATTTAAATCACGATTTAAATCGCGATTTAAATCATTTTTTTTTTTAAATCATTGATTTAAATCAAGATTTTTGATTTTCTTGATTTTTTCCAATTTTTATCAGAATTTTCAATATTGTTTCCTCTGCATTCATACATCTTATAGTTTTGCTCATGTCCTATGTAAATTTGGCCCATGAACCCTTACCAAGGTAGCATTTCAACATTACAACTTGACTTATACAGTCAGGTAAATGTTTAATAATTCACGCAGCAAAATTCACATATTGATTTTTTTTAACATGATTATTGTCCAATCCTGGATCAGTAATTTACATCATTTACACTTTTTTGAGGACAAGAAACATTTGATGTTCACATTGAAAGTGTAAAATGATGGGCAGGTGTAGAACATAAATCCTCAAAATCAAAAGAAAATTCTATTGAATTAAAACACATAGTGATTTTTTTTAATTCTTTTTTTATTCTTTAAGGTTGTGATTTTTTTCCCAACCTTTAATCAATAACGGATTTAAATAATGTAAACTTTTGTTAAAGAAAAGAATGAAGCACATGTTTTAAAGTGTAACAATGAGGTAAAG
>JXSR01S005050.1:13477-25226 GCA_000969725.1 Ophiothrix spiculata
GGTATACTATCTCATTCTTCACGAGCAACAATCCAAGATGGCCACCATTCCATAGGTTTTATAATGGGGGTCAAATGACTACCGATTCCCCTTTGATGTTTTCATATAATCTCTTATTAGGGATTGAACTCCTTTTATTCATTGTGGTTTTCACCTTGAAAGTTGTTACTCATAGCTTTCTTGAAATATACTCTCCTTTGGGGTATTCAACACTTATTGTCTTGAACGCATAGATGATAGCGTTTACGTAATCTCCCACGTGAGTGTAGATTGATAAGGTGGTGATGGTCTGTGTCTACGCTCATGACTTTGGAGTAAGCAGTCTCGAATTAAAAGGACTGGCCTAGATTCTTACCACTAATTTTTACCTACATATCTTACTTGAATCGATAAAACAAGTTTATAGTAATAAAATCTATATCTGCCATTCAGTGTCGTAGAAACGTATTAACTTTATTTTGAAACCTATAAGTAGTTTGTCATGATTTTGAGGAATATTGGAGAAAATTGCAATTCTTTACCTACTTACCACAAAAAAGTGGTGTGAAAATAGTGTTTCTAGTTTGAAAACTTAAAAAGATCTTGTTTCTACACCTGTGATGACCAATCAAATTATTTATGATGAAATTGTTTCTCTTTTAATATGTATTAAATTATCTCCAGGAGCTTTGTTTGATTTTTTATCTGGTAACTCTAGATCTGAGGTAAAAATTTAGGATTCAGGAAACACAGGATAGTCACACCACCATCAAAGAATTATATATTTCAAATTAATTCTCTCTCAATTTGAGCCATTTTTTAAATTTGTGCACTTTTTTGGATTTTACTATACTTTTAAGCTTTAGAGCATTTTCATAATCCATACCCTGGATTTTGTTGCAAAAACAACAAAACTCAATAAAGCTGTAATTGACAGGGTAGGGGTTGCGCATGTTTTGGTGCAAAAAAACCCTCAAATTGGTTGTGAAGTTTTTGAGATAATAAGCAAAAAATGGTAAAATGATGGCGCTGTTCAAATTTTGTTTTGCCCTTAAAACCGAAACGAAACAACTTTTTAAAACATTTATTTCAGCAATGTATTTGTAATTAAAATCTGCTATAATGAGCCAAATTTCATTAAAAAATTTGTTTGGAAAAGCAGGTTTCCAACTTTTGGCGGGATTTTTTTCGTAAAAAATTAAAATTTGACACAAATTAGATATCTGGCCGCCATTTTGAAATGGAATGACATTTTTTTTTCATATGAATTGTATTGAGCTGGTGTATCACTGTGTACAGTTTTAAAGATGAATAATGTGGAATACATTGTTTTTAAAGCGATCAAAATCCAGGGTCCATATGGAGCCCCCCCCCTCCTTGTGGACTAACAGGATTCTAAAACACCGTATGCACTGAAGTGTTAAAACCACATACAGTAAGTGTAGATCCAATAATGGATTTATCTAGAAAGCGACTACAGATTGTCTCTGAATAACTCTTTGGTTAAGTTTGTAGCATGAATATCTCCATCTGCCATTCTGATGACAGCTACTGCTGAACTTGGGAGAAATTGATTTGCTTTTCAGTGAAATACAGGGTGTCCATGAATGATTTATACCCAGCTATCGGATTTTTTTTGTGGAGCAGTGGGTAAGGTTATGGTCAAATCTTATTAATTTTCAAGATTAACATGTCTTTAAGTTCCTGAAAAAGCTCATGTTCCTGTTGAATGTTATATAGATTTTTCCGAACAGGGTATATTTTGCGAATTGTAAATTTGTAATCAGAAAAATTGTTGAAATTTAACATTCAATAAAAACTGACTCTTTTGCGTATGTTATATTTCTAAAGTTAAAGCGTATTTATAATGCAATTTAGGTTTTATTGATTGATCATGATGGACATAAAGAGTGTCCTTGAGATAGAAATAACGATTTTGGTTACGCTTGAATAGCTTTATAATGACCAATACAAATAATGTAAGATGTTAGGTGCCTAAGGGAAACCATCCTAGAAACTATACATTTGACATTGCTAATGACAACCAGAAGTTACTAGTTTGGATGGGTATTATGGGAAACAACTCGGTAACAGGACCAGTATTTATTGACGGTAACCTCTACGCGGGGAAGTAAATTGACATAATCAACAAAACTGTAGGTCCTCAACTTTCCCGCCAATATGGTGTCCTGCTCAGTCTCGCTAGTCTGAATCTAATAGTATGAGAAGTCTGCTAAGTAATGCTTTTTGTAGATCATAGAAAATTACACAAGCAAAGAATGGAGATTTGAATTTAGTCAAGTTGTATAAACTTTACAAACATTGGTAAGCGTGCATACTACAAGTATTTATTATACCTGTATGATTATTTGTACAGATCAAAACCATGTTTGCATCAATTTTCAAATACGTCATTGCACAGCGCAATGAAGCATGATATTTTGATGAAACCTATGGAAAATGTAGAAGATTTAGCCACTATTGTAGTACAGCTGTTGTGTTTATGAAAAATTATTATTTAATTTTTTTTCTGATTTGTTGAAACCGGGTATAAACCATTAGTGGACACCCTGTATTTATATTTTTAATGAATAGCATACTTAATGAATATTTTTAAACTCTTAAAAAAGCACATTTTAATGTCAACAAGGCAAAATATGCTTAAAAGGGGCAATATGGTCTGACTCTCAATGAATGGTGGTCGGAAGTGAGCAATCAAAAGCGAGAGTTTACACTTTTTTAATGACTTTGTAATGATAGTTTCAATACGTAAGGAAATAATTGTGTTAGGTCTACTCTATAATTATGCAGTGCTTATTTTTGCCAAATCAATTTTGAGTAGAGTATATATTTTCATCATTGTTTATCAATTGATAATGGATAAAATATTAAGTCTATACTGCATGATGTCGGTGATGTCAATGGTCATTCTGTATTTAAAGGGGCAATTCATGATCCACTTTTCATTATCATGGTCACCTCTATCAAAGTTATTTAGCTAATAAGAATGCCTTGACTGCAGTGTATATAATACAAACTCAAAACCATTCTTGCAAATTACGTGCATGCATTTTTGAGAAAAGTGTGAAAGTTTCTAATTTTAATAATTACAACAAAATCACCTACAGGAAAATTTGAAACGGTGAAAAGCTTGAAACTTAAAAAATGAATGATCGGAATGGCCAGAATCAAGCCTAATTTAATTTTCAGCATGTTTCATGTTGTACTCTTCCTTTTATTTGATTAGAAAAAAGCTAAGGCTTTCATCACATCGAATCATGGATTGCACCTTTAAAGTATTGGTTTCAAAAGATGCAAATACGGTGGAGTTAACAGGTATAATGAGATGCAATGAAGTATATCTTGTCAAATGGTATATGAATCAGGAAGTTGTGTTAATGATAGACAGATAATATCAGCGTGCTGTCTTCCTGGTTTTTATCTGTATTTACTCATGACAATCAAAACAAAAATATCAAGATTTCGATTTGTGTTAAATCCCAAATATACAAATCAACATAAGGAAGTTTGTAAAGAAATATTTTAAGCTACTTTTGCAAAATTTTATTGAATTTATATTTTGATCTATTATATTTACATAAGACAATAATATATTTTGATTACCACATTCAAAATGTCTGGGTCTTAAAATAGATAAAAGTGGGAGGCTTTTTCTCTTATTTTAAATCCCATTAGGCCAAAAAAAAACAAGTTTGTTTCTGGTAACATGTTTGAAAAGTCCAATGCGATATGAGCTTTTTTATTTTTTACTCTCGAAAAAGCAATGCGATATGCTACATGTATTTTTCTTTTTTTTTTTACAAAAACTGCTAAATTGATCATCTGATATTCAGACTGTAAAGTACGAACATCAACACGCATGCATTCATATTAATTTGACGCAAATTTTATCTCGACAGCATATATATTCGTACTTGTTCGACCGTTGTATGTAAAAATAAAGATTTTTTTAATACGAATTATGAAAAAAAAATTAATGCGGGAAATATGTAACTTAAGAGAAACGCACACGGGTTACCAGAAACGAACTTGTTTCTTTTTGCCTAACAGTGTAATTTTGTTTTCTTGGGGAAGGGAGGAGGACACTTATATCATCCCTTAAGTCATCTCAAATAAAAAAAGGAAAAGGAAGTATTTTTTACACAAAGCATATTCTTTAGAAGTGAGAAAAGAGTCTTGCTTGGTGTTTTGTAAAGGATATCCAACTCTAGCACAAACAAAGTGGTAAAAGGGTATAATTTATATTTTCAGTTTGTTAGATAGATTTGTCTGTAATGTGACATGTCATTGTCTTATGAAGAATATAGGAGGATCTGTTCAACTGACACACCTTGTAGCAGTGGTCTTTGTGATAACTTTCCTTTTTCCCCATTACTGTTGTCTTTTCAGCAACGGACAAAGTAGCTCTTCTCATAGGAAACCAAGACTACAGGTCTGCCCAGCAGCTGAGTGCACCAGAGGGTGACGTGGGAAGGCTATCCAATATCTTATTCAGTCAATGTGGATTTAAAACGGTCACTTTACTCAACCTGACACTTGAGGAAATGCAGTTTGCAATGAATGCCTTCTGTGAATTACTCAATAGTGGAGTATATGGTAAGTACAAGGAATTTAAAGGGGGATATTGGGGGGGGGGGGCAGTAATCCCCACCATCTTGTTGGAGCTAGGATATGAATAATTGCACCTTGTGATTTTTAAGGAAATAATCTCTGTATCATGTGTGAATTTTTTCAAATGCATACCGTGTCAGCATTTCCAGTGCCATTGCAAATTTTGCTGAGTTAGATTGCACATTTTGTTTAGTCAGGATAAATATGCAAGTCTCCATTGCAAAAATTTGTCCCAATGTAGTAGTTATTACTACAAATATAGTCTATTGAGTGCTGTTTGACAGTTTGAGTATGCCATGGACATTGAGAGTAACCTGGCAAATTTTCTGTGTTCTAAGTTGAGTTCTTTGCTGTGATGAAAAACATGCATTTTCGCTTCAATTGGCTGTCTAGGTAGCGTGGGCCTTGTAAAATTGCGAGTATAACAGGGATTCTTAAGGATTATTTTCATTGTCGCATGAATTTCAATCAAGATATAAATTGTATGATGGTATATTTATTTGTTGTTTTGTTTTTAGATTTCGTTTAATAGTAAAAAAATTTCATAAATTTTATTTTTTAAATTGAAAATTGGATTTTCTGTGAATTTCTGTTTTTCCGTTTTCTTCTTCATTTCTTTTGTTCTTTTTCATTTTTCCATATCATGGAAAACTTTGGAGCTTAATTGTTTTAATATACCTCATTAATATTTATCACTACAAAATAGTATTGGTCGGTTCAACCTGAAGTGTGAGATTGTATTTTGCTAACTTCCTCAACAACAACAAAAAAAATAGGATCAGTTGGAAATTCATATGATGACCAAGAACATTCATTACAGAGCAGATCCTATGGGTAGCTATATCGGATATTTGCCATTGATGCAACTTCCAATATCTTGGGCGGGGCAGTTTTGAGGTGCAATGAATCATCCAGTTTGAAGTTCAATCACCAATAACAGGTCAAAATCTCAACATGGTTTTAGCCTCATATTTTATTAGAACAACTAATACTTCTGCTTTTTATCCATAGGTGTGTTTTACTTTAGTGGCCATGGTTTTGAAGTTGACGGCCAAAGTTACCTCGTACCTGTAGATGCAGGGGCTGGGTATTCAACCGAAGAGTGTATATGTGCACAGGAAGTACTTGACCGAATGCAGAGTAGAGATACCGCCCTCAATGTACTGCTACTAGATATTTGTAGGAAAATGTAAGTGAAAAGTGTATTTGATTGCTAGTAAAATGAATAAGATCTTAACCATTTTGTTTCACTGACATCTGGTACACATGCAAATGTAAGTTGATATGTTGAGAGTTAAGTTGAGTTATTTAAGATGGAGATGATGTTGTAGGGCGTTGTTGATGATGTGAAGGTTGCTGTACATGGTGGGATGACTCGCATCAATTTTGTTATCATTGTTTCATAGCATCAACCCTACTGAGGAGACATAATTCTCTAGCTTCTGATGAATTCTTGAATAAAAACAACTTCCTTTCTCCCTTTGTTTTGTTTACAGTAATGATTATAGTCCACATGCTTCCAAGAAATATATGCCTCAAGTTAAAGGGAACACAGTGTTTGGATATGCAGCGTAAGTATTGCGACTGGGATAAGCCAAGGTCGTCAAACTAATAATGCTGTAATAACAAACAGGAGACCTATTGAGATGCCTGTTGCAAAGAAAGCTGTTCAAGTGTATGTATTATGATTGTATGCAGTAGCTTGGACTACATGTGGCAATTAAAGGGGCAATTCATTATCCACTTTTCATGCTCAAGGTCACCTCTAACAAAATCAAGTTATTTAGCTAATAAGAATCCTTGACTGGTATATGTTACAATCCACAAACCATTCTTTTAAATGTGCTTGCATTTTTGAGAAAAGTGAGAAAATGTGTCATTTTCTAATTACAGTCGAGGCCCTGACAGTAATTACAACACATTAGCCTATGGGGATTTTTCAAATGCTGAAAAACTTGTAACTTAAAAATGAATGGTTGGAATCAAGTGAAGTTTTCAGCATACTTTTCTTTTTATCTAGCTAGAAAATAGGTGAGGTTTTTGTCACATGGAAATGATGAATTGCACCTTTAAGTAATCAGTCATGATAGTTGTAACACAGGTCAGAAATTTCTCAGTTCTTTGAAAGCAACAGGGTCAGTGTGAAGTGTGTTGATCTCCTCACTACAAACACTAACATTTGTGGAGTTTAGGCCCAAATGCTGTATATAGTGATAGACACTCCATCTTGTGCAAACACATCCTGGCTCTTTTACTTTTGAAGTACAGACATTAAATTTTTCAGCTTTTACTCTGATTTCAGAGTTTTTGATGTTAAAAATTTGCTGATTTCAGCTTTTTTGAAATTCCACAATTTTCATTATTTTAATTTGTTTTGAACAATAGTACATACTTTTTCATGAAAGTCCACTCTCATGCCTGGCAAAATACAACATAGGCTATTTGTGTAAAACTGGTCACCTGCAAAAATGTTCTCAAATATGGGTTAATTGCTTTTAGGGGGATTCAGAGTCTGGCAATGGACATTGCATATACTAATGGCTTCAAACGATGCCAATGATCACTCAAAAATGTGTGAATTTTCAACTTCAATGCCCAAAGTCGGAAGCATTTATTAATGGGGCTCACTTGATACGCACAGTATATGTGCAGTCACCGCAATTTGTGTTTATTTAAACAAATACAGAAGCTGAAAGTCGCAAATAGAGAACCAGAATAATGGTTAACGCTGTGTTATCTTGGCTTCAATTGGACTAAATTTAATTGTATCGATTAATGCCCGATGCTGATCATGGCTATAATCAACACACATCAATATTTAGCGATGTTATTGTTTAAACGATGTTACATTCACATGCTGGTTAAACAAATACAGAAGCTGAAAGTCGCAAATAGAGAACCAAAATAATGGTTAACATTGTGTTATCTTTACTTATATTGAACTAAATTCAAGTGTATCGATTGATGTCTGTCGCTGAACATGGCCAATCAACACACATCAATATTGAGCGATGTTATTTTTTATCTATCACTGGAAATTGATTAACTCTGAATCCACCATTATCGATCCTTTATTTATTTCCAAGGACACGCAGCTCAGTTAATTTAAACTCTCAATGCTCCATAATCAAGCGAGTAGATCTTGATTTGCGTCAGTGGAAGACTGAAATTCAACTCAGGGATGGCTACCATGAAAATTGATATTTAACCGTCTTGTTTATTTGTGTGCAGGCAATACAACTCTCAGGCGTGGGAAGTGAAAGGCAAACCATATGGTATATTCACTGAATACCTCATCAAGAGAATCACACAGCAAAAGAAGGTCACCCTGGTCATTGAAGATGTCATAGAAGGTAACAATGCACATATGCTGAGGATTTTGGATATTATTATGCCTAAAGTATTTTCATTTATTAAGTTTCCCTGCGTACTGCATCTTTTAACTCGGGCGTAACGCGCAAGATCGTCGGAGCATCACAAGCACTGGAATAAGACCAATCACACGTTGTAAAGACATGCAACTTTCATGCAAACCAAGGTGGCATCAAGTGTCGTTCTCCAAAAATCCCGCGAACGGAGAAACTTAATTATTAAAAAAACTATAGGAACCCATTGTTTTTTTTTTTCATGGGCATCCAGATAGCACTGAAAATGGGTGTTTTTGAAAAACAAATGCAAAGGATAGAGAAATTTGAATAATCTGAAACAATCATAGAATACCCAAAATGCAAGATTATGACAATCAACTGTGATTTAGGGACATTCGATCACCAACTACTCGTATTATTTCCTGTGCAAATGATCCCATAGGAAGCAATGCATGACAGGATAGGCTCCATAGCTGTGGGGTTAATCAGGTTTAGTAACGGAAACTTTCAGCACTGAAATAAGTGAACATTGATATGTTGGTAGATACTTGCATCTTAAATGTGTCAACTCAGAAATTGAGAAACAGTTCCAAGAAAGGGGACAGCTATTATAATTCACTTGTTTAGTAAACCCCTGATGACCGCAAGTTCTGCTCTGTGGTGATCTAGAAACAAGAACTTTGCATGGTATTATATAAGTTGCTTTGAATCTTCATTTTTAATCTGTGCGTATTTATGTCCTGTTTGTATCTTTAGATGTGAGCCAGGATGAAGATGCTAAGGATGTTCAGTATCCGGCAGTAGCTTCAGATCTCAGAGAATCCAGGTCAATCATGGATCCCATTAAATTCAGAGGCGGTCACACCATGGAATATTGCCAAAGAACCCAGCTATGGACAGAGGCACATGGTAAGACTGCAAGTCAAAACAGAGTGTGAATACAGAAATGCACAAAGAATTTTTTGATTTTCGATGCAGGAGGAAACTGAAATGAACCTGCCACAATGATTGACAACCAAAGTCACACATGACATTGGCCTGACTATCAATTCCACACCACAGGGGTGAAAGGCGAGGGAACAATCGCTATGCCAACCTGTATCCCAACATACATTATAGAGGAGGGGGTGTGCTTGCCTTTCTACAACATATCTCTGCTTTAATAGTGGGTTTCACAGATTTTATTACTGTAAAGGGACAAATTTTCGCTAGGGATTTAATTTCGCTAATTTTGCTAGAATGCAAATTCGCTAAATTAATTCCCTCGCTAACATTTTATTTACCATCGAAACTAATGTAAAATGTTCTAAATTAGTGAAATTAAATCCCAGCCAAATTGCTGATAAATTGAAATTCGCTAAAATTTGTCTTCGCCAAATTAAATCACTTTACAGTAACTTCATTACAAACAATTAATTTATTGCCAAACTTGTGTTTCAGAATTACCAGCCAATCCCTTGTGGGAAGACTTCTCATATGGTGTGAGAGTGGGCATCAAATTGACAGCTTCATTTTCCAATATCATGGACATCGACGTGTTTGTTGTCGACACTGGGGCAACAGAAATGTGTACAGCTCAGCTTGAAGAATTTGAAACTGTAAGTAGGGATTCATACATTCTGCGTCAAGTATGTGTTGAAATTGTAAATCTAATTGGACAGTACGCAACTTATATGCATTCATTAATCTTGTCTAGTTGCACGCTGCGTATTATTTAGTGCGTTGTACAATTCCATGTATGCGTACGCATAGCATGTTTGAGCTTGTATAGCAAGTTTAATTTTAAAATAAAGGTAAATCTAAATTACAATGATTAACATTGGACAATGGATGGTTGTATTTTCTATGTTTTATTGAAATAGCAAACATAGTGATGTCACAAAAGATATTATGTCTTAAGCACAGCAATTTTGTAGTACAGAAACCAGATGCGGACTTGACAAAGAAATGTACACCTGTACGCAAAGACTCAATTTCCTCAAATTGAGTGCCACGGTAGACCAGCAATTTATATAGAGCAGTATATCGAGATTGTTTAGAATCTTAACTTCCTAGTTAAGTACAAACCATAGATTTAAATTTGAGATCATAGACTGGCCATCATTTTATGGGGAATGGGGATCAAATTAGGGGTATCCATGTTTTTGCTGATGATGCAATGTATCTTGTCATGATGTGCGGATATTGAAAACACACACTCATGCTTTGCGTGCAGGTTGGCGTATCATAATAAGCATAAATCATTATTGGAGCGGTTTGTCTCTACATGCAACCAAGTCTCGTCATATAGAGTTGATTTTGACGGGAACCGAGTGGACCTGAATACCCCCAATTTGAGCTCCATGACTGAAGACGCCATTACATTGGCGGGTCCAGTATCCACTAGGAGATTGAATTTGGTCGCATATGGCCATTTTGATTTCATACGGCCACAAATAATTTCACATGGATTCACTGAATCCAAAATGTGATGTGCTGATGAATGTCTGAATGAAACAAACATAAATTTTTCGTTGTAGTTATTGAGAGAATGACATTAGTGTTGAAAGAATATTAAGCTCTTTCATCATTTGTGAGTTCAATCCTCTCCAATTTAACCTCCACAAATTGTATTTTATTTGCCACAGAAACTAGATATCCGTGTGACGGAAACATTCATGACTGTCTGTAACGAAGAACAACAGGTCAGTACTGCATGTAAGAATAGGACATTTAACCCTAACTGTACAAAACATCAAAAAATCACAATCCACATAGTTAGAAAAATTGTCCAAATCCAAATACGTCATAGACTGGAGTTAGCAATGGTCACGAAATCGCTGCCATGGCAGCACGTGTTCGATGGCTTGACATAGTGATAGTTGGGTTGGGGTGTGAGAGGTCCCGGGTTCGAAACCCATTTGGAAAGCTGCCATTTTTAACTTGCGGATTTCTGAGGGGTCGTAGCTTTTCTCTTCTATGCAGTCAAACACCTCATCTAAAACTTTGTCAGCAGATAGTGTCTCTTTTTTTTGCCATTTTCTTATTGACAAAAGCCTCTTGACATGAAATATAAAAACTCAAAACAGATATATAAAGTTATACTTCACATGCAAAATATAGATGAGAAATATTTGTAAAATAGATTACTGACATAGATAGATGCAGGGAGGGAATTGTTAAGCCAGTAAGTGAGGGCAAGTAAACTCCCACTTGACAATTTCTTGAACTTACAAGTTGCAATATTATTAAAAATGTAAACAAACAATGTAGCATATTTTTCAAGTTCTCACTTTTAAATACACACTTTTAAAAACAATACATGCAAATGACTTGAAAGCGGCCTTTCATGTATAATTAAGTTGAAGTAGCAGCCGCCACAGAGGCAGCTCGTGTTCTAATTAAGGCTGGGGTAAACTGACATAAACTGTTTTTGTACTCTAATTCTCTAACTTATTGTATAAACCATATAAAAGTTTACATTTCTGGCAGCAAATTTTTATGTGGAACAAGATGTTGATGTCGGTTTTTTACCAAAATGGCCATTTTTGACAAAAAGTGCTAAAAACCACATTTTTTGCCCCCAAAATATCTAGAAAACCTAACTATAATTTTTATGAATTAGGTATTCAAACACACCAGAGTTGTTCATCGCGAATCAACAACGTTGCATCCATGCGTCTGCGAATTTATATCGCGTGAGGGTGGCTTTAGCCACCCAAGCGTGATAAAAATACGCCGACGCATCGGATGCAGAGTTGTTGATTCGCGATGAACAACTCTGTGTCGTG
>JXSR01S005053.1:49177-59200 GCA_000969725.1 Ophiothrix spiculata
GGGGTATGCCACTCCTCCCGCACAAACGAGTCTGATTTACCTTCCCAGTACTTTTTACATACTGGTACCCATTTCTGTCACCTGGGTGGGGAGGAACAATGTGGACAAAGAATCTTGCTCAAGGACTCAACATTGCAGTGACCGAGCCGGGGCTTGAACCCACAACCTCTCGATTATGAGTCCAATGCTCAAACCACTGCGCCACAGTGCTCCAACTAAGAGTTATATTTTGACTGATTTTCTTCCATCTTGCACACAGTCCTCCAGATTACTGGGAATGGATACCAGACGGATGTGAAGTTGTCGGCGACATCGACAAGGAGGTCAACGAAGCCATGTGTCGGTGCTATCGTCTCGGCATATTTGCTATTACCACTGATATGTACGATGTCAATGTAAGTTTGTAACGAAATATAGAGAAAAAAGTATATAGTTATGGATTCAAGGATCACAACTAATAGTACTTGAGAATTAGTTATGGGAGTATTTAGCATGTTTAGGGAGTTTTAATATCACACGTCATCAAGGTAACGTGCTTTCCGGTAACATATTGGCTCAAGAATACATGAAATGTGTAACTTTTGGTGTCGATGTTCATAGAGGGAAGTATCAGTTTAAGGATCATTTATATATCTTAAGGCATGTGTACGTATGCATTACTCTACACCTTCATTAACCACAGCACGTTCATTGGTCTCAAAATGCTTGCTGCACCATGTCACCATGATATAGCACATACATGACATAGCAGAATGGTCTTAGATTACAGTGCTGTTAAATAGTTTCACGAATTTCACAATAAAATGAGAATTTCAAGTAATCACTGCCAATCCCACGTAGTTAGAGACTATATTATAGATTTAGTTATGTGATTGCTTTAAGTACCAACTAATTTGGAAGAAAGTTGTAGATTGGCCTTCTCTCAGATAGACTGAAGCTTGTAAGCTTTAGTGTGATCGAATAAGGTATTGAGACATAAATTATCATGTTTATCTTAGCACTTTACATTAGCAGTTGATATTAGCAGTTAATATTAGCAGTTTATATTAGCAGTTTACATCAGCAGTTTACATTAGAATGATTGAAGCAGTCAAAACTTCTTGCATGACAGTAGAATTACGAAAACTAACAACGTAGTTGAGTATACACTATTTTAGAAACACCGGATGACCATGAAGTAGAGGGAAGTTCCCATTTGGTCGAGAGACAAAAACCACTGAGCACTTTAAAAAAGCACTTGACTGCTGACATTTAATGAAAGAAGTGCACCAAAAACATTCTGTTTAAAACCAACAATGCTGGGGACTTCATACTTAATGTCTGACACGCCCAAAGGAAAATAAGGATATTAAATGAAAAAAAGGACTAATTTGCCAAATAAATGTGCGGCCATCTCAAATTTTCGGTGTTCAATTTTTTGAAAAAAAACCCCCACAGATGTGAAGGTTCACAACCACGGACTAGAGACTTCATCCATTTTTAAGTGGCCAAAAAAAAAATAGTTTTAAATATTTGCTTTTTATTATTTTTGTTTTCAATTAAAAAACCAAATATTTATCGAGTTGTATTTTTTTCTTTTTCTCCTTCATTTTGAAAAAAAATTACACTTGGAGTTCGACACCGAAATCCGAGATAGCCGCTAATTGATATTGCAAATCCTTTCATTATTAAGTAGAGTGTCCTTCACCCAATCTGGGAAGTCCCTTACATTTTTATTTCTATTTTTATTTTTTTGAATTTTTTTTGGAAAAAGTTTTTGAAATTTCTGGTGTTTTTGGTGCACTTCTGTGATTAAGTCAGAAAAATATGCTGATAATTTGCACGAAATGCATGATATGCTTCAAGTTAAACACCCGCTTGTTTCCCGCCACTTCTTATTTTATTTTCACCTACTGGTGATGCATGCTTGCATGATACACAGAACCAGGTAGGGTCATTGTATGTATACACTACCGGGATGCAAACCCGGGACTTCCCTCCTTCCGGCTATCCTGGTCATAGTTCTTCTTTCTCAGATCACAGATTTTGGAACACATGGATATTAAACTCAATTAAAATTCAATAGAACTACCACAGATCTTTGATACTATGGGTGTTTCAAAATTGATAAAACCACAAGCGTTTGAAATGCGCGGGAATTATAAACAATGTCATAACCAATGATCCAATGATCCTGACCGTTGAATAAGTTAACTCGAAATTAGTCTCCTATAAAAACTTCAAAGATATGGCAAATTATATCATATTATGAAAAACAATGTAAAGAAAATGCATTGGGGTGATTCCAAAGTAACGTTTGTGACCGAAAAATTGGAAAATTTCACTTTCAATTGGCCACAAAACCTAGCATAAACATTATATCAACGAGTTTGTTTTTGATAATGGTGCTCACTGGTTGGATCAAGACATGCAGGTGTTTGAAGATTAAAATAATTGCCAAAATACTGAATAAAGTTCATGTAACGTTCGGTAACGTTTGTGACCGCGCACGGAAATGTTTTTTTTCTCCAAATGACTTCAAAGTAAAAATTCTCTGACATGTTAGCAATTTTTTATTGCGCTTTTCACAGATGATTGGTAACATATTTATAAATAGTTCATAAAAATGGTAGGAAATTCTATCGTTAGGATTTCCTTTAATGCAATGTTTTGTTTGGTAATGTCTGGTAACGTTTGTGACATTTTGGTGTAACTTTTTGGTAACGTTTGTGACATTTTTGAATGAAAACATGTGCTCATTCATGCACGGGTAGACAAAATTCAAAATTTCTGATTAGAAAATACTTTTCACGTACCAATTAATGAAGGTATGACTGAAAAAACTACTCATATGGTCGAATAAAAAAGCTGATTTTATGCTTGAAATCTAAAAAGGTTTAGTTTTCACTGGAATGAGCCATTGGTGAGCTTGAAATTAATTAAATTTTTCTTCAGTTAAATCCATTTTCCTTGGTTTAACCTTTGCTTTTTTATGTAACAAGAGGCGCGCACAAAAGTACAATAAAACCATACCAGCTATTTGTTTCTTCATGTCTCTGTATCAGCCTGGAGTAGCGAGGCTATCGGTATAATTGACGTATTGAAGTCATCGCTTGTATTTCAATGTATTTCGAGGATGCGAATTAAATCAGTTGATGGATCTATTATCGTAGCCCCATAAGTCATGCAGTGTTGAAGGCTGTATTTCTTTGTTGAAACACACATAGCTTCAAAGGAAAACCGCAGATTATCATCCATGTGTTCCATAATCTGTGCTCAGATGTAGATATAGAATGTAGAAAATTCTAGCATTGTTAGTTGTACGAATAATGAATGTATATGAGTGTAATGGGAAATGGTTCCCTGTTGAAAAAGCTTATTCTTTTGAATCATCTACAATGTAATTGAAATATTTTCCATTACATGAATAAAAACATTCATGATTTGTTTCATATAATCCATACAAAGAATTGAACTTACTGTTACTAAGTTGAGTTGGGAAATGGTTCTTGGACAGCATGGTGTTTTAAAAAAGTCCTTTACGCAGGTTTTTTTTCAGGCATGTGCTTCATGTATGGGCTTGGAGCTCTATAGCTTTGTCATGGACCCTATGTGCTCCATACGGACCAACGTAGACAAACAAAGAAACAAACAAACAAATTATAAGATCCTAAGCGTCTGCTGCATTTGATCTGGGCAATATGTGTCTGAGCCGCAAATGCAGCAAACTTCATTTTGCGCTATAGGTGAAAATACTTGTCAACATGGTCGAGGTCGCAATTTGCCGAAATTGATTTTTGACAGGTTCATAATCCTTGTGCTTTAATACTTCAAAACACCAGCAAAGTTTCATTTCAAGAAAGTTATCGGAAATATGAAATATATCTGTGTATTTTTAGGATAACCAACAGAAAACATAGGGGTTACTGATCTTTGAACGCGTTTAATTTTACCTTCCGACAACCTTTGACGGACCATAACTTAACGTCTGGTAATCGAGTGAAGTTCGTTACTTAGTGTCATTTTGATCACAACAGCATGATCTTTGCAAATATTTAAAAAAAAGTGAAAATGACAAGAGGCTGCATTTACGGATGGTTTGGGATGGACGGTCACATATAGTGAAAACAATTCTTGTTGCCCAATTGACAATCACAGCGTACGTACAAACAAGAGAACAGAATTCTTTGTATGAGTTATATATCGTCCATACAGAACCAGAATTGCCTATATTCATCATGGATTTATAAGATTATTCTGGATCAAATGTGGCGAAATAATGAATAATCCTTGCATGCTCAGGATAACTGTGCGTCCTTTAACCAAAAATGCTTTCAAATGCATGTTCTTACAATCTTTATCTTTAACATGATTAACACAGTGCTAACACAGTCAAACTTTTACTTCTTTTTCATATGCGTATTATATCCAGTAATTGTGAATCAGTCCAGATATGTAACGTGAAAGGGTGAACGGTAGTAATTGTTAAACAAGGAGAAACAACATTGATAAAGGCAATCTTCTGCAAAACTCGTTGGGACACTTATGCTATGTACACAATCACAATGAAAAATTTGGCTTATCTGTGTAAAATTGCTTGTGTGATCTTATAGAAAAACTGAAGTTGTTACCTTTTACAAAACTTATCCTAGTCCCCCTTCTAAATCAATGTTGTGTACACATATGTCTAAAAATACTCAACATTGATAAAGGAGAGCAGGGCTTAATATCACTAATTGTCCCAACAGTTTTGCAGAAGATTTGGGTAATGTAACGAGTCAAGTCAAGTAAGACTGATACAAACCCAATCGTTTTTTAGAGAAAGCTTTTGCTTTTTATAAAAATTGCTTATTAAAAAACAAATTTAAGTACACAGAAGTGGATTAACATTAACATGATGAACACGATTATCGATGTCTGATTTTTTTACCAAACTGTATAATTTTGACAAAAGTTGCAAAACATATTTTTGCCTCTATTGTTTTTGAAAGAACAACTACTTATAAAATTTGCTTTGGTAAACGTATACCGTATGAGGTTATTTACATTTTGAAATATAAAAACAAATTGTGTCTAATAACTGTTGTCTCAAAATTTTGATATCTGAACAAAACGTAGTCAATGTGTTTCTTTCGGGAAAAATTGTACTAGTAGCTCCTATAACCGTTAAAGCAAATATATTTAAAAACCTAATTGTAGTTTTTCTGTCATAAAAAGTAGGCAAAAATGCACGTGTTTGGTTTTTTTATCATAAATTGTAGTTTTTCTATCATAAAAAGTAGGCAAAAATGCACGTGTTTTGTCAAAATCATGCAATTTGAACGAAACCTGATAAACAAAACCGACGTCTCATATGTCTATAGCTTTTCAAAATATTGGCTTTTATATCAATGATTTGACAGTTACCATGAAGATAATGATAACGGGTTTCTACAAGCCTTACCAACTTGATTTGATACATGAACGGAAGAGAAGCATGTTATTCCTAACAATCTCTATGTTTAAATGGGCGAAACAGGATAAAGAGAAACTTGGAATGGAACAATTTGCCTTGATGTTTTCCCTCCATACACAATGCGATATAGATAAATTCTGTATTATTGTGACATATTGATACTAAGCACTGATATATCTTTTACTTTTAGTGTTAATTGTCAAAATAAATTAATAATTGAGTGAAAAGTTCAATGTCGAAACTTTTCAATTTTGTTATATAATGATGATGCTCTTTTTATTATTCGTGTTTTTTTGTTGTTCTTGTACCTCGTGAAAAATAATCTTTTCAGAGAAAAAATCCATTTGATGTTATTTCCATATGGTTACATGATAAATATGCATATATAATTTATTGTCTGACATACATTTATATATTTATGGGTGATCTAATGTGAATCAATCTGCTGTAGTTTTAATTATAATTTGAATTTGCTTTGAAAAAGTGTCATTATAATACAATATTGTGCAAAAGTAACACATTCTGTTAACATTATTATTATTATTTTTGTTGTTGTTGTTATCATTACAATTATTATTTTGGTATTATTATTATATATTTTAAATCATCTTGAATATGAAATATTCATGAAAATTGTCCATACATAGTGGCAAATGATCAATTATCCTCGACAAATTGATTTAAATGTTTTTGGCATATTGACTCAAGTCAGCCTTGTGACTGGAAATAAGTGATGACTTTTTTTGGGTGATACAAGAAAATATTGCTCAGTTGCCAGAAAATATTGCTCAGTTGCCAGAAAAAAAAATGCTCTCAAAGGCATTAAATATTATATAAATATGTTTATTAATTTACATTTTCATATTCCCTTCCGCCTACCGAGTGTATTATATAAATGTGAGAATGTGTTTGTATTATAATGTGGTTATATATTTGAAATTTACGTTAAAGTTACGTTTACTCATGTACCTACATATATTTACTTCAAGATTTACTTTATTATCCTTTTATAAAAGTAGTTGTATGATTATAGAATGAAAAAGATTTATTACATATCAGCAGGTGTAACATCTAAAGGGGTAAAAACAATTGAATGCATAAAGTTAAAAACACATTACAAACCTACTTTAATTAGTCTTGTAAATACAAAGGCCCGTATTCCAGAAAGGTGTTTAGCTAAATCAATGTTTTATTTCTCGTCAACAGCACGACTCATTGAACTGCGTCTGCTTGAAAGCTGCAATGATGCGTATCATTCCTGGACAGTTGATGCTCAGTTAAACAATGGTTTAGCTAAACTTCTTTCTGGAATACGAGCCTAATTGTTTACCCTTAGATGTTGCTAATGTAATAAACCGTTTTTAATCAATATTCCATTGATTTTACGTACCTTTCAAATCACGTTTGATCCATTCAAATTCTGCCGGTTGGGTGGTACTCTTTCTACAGGCGGGGCGGATGCGATCCTAGCGATTTAGAAGAAGCTACTAAATTTATTGACTAGGGATTTCGAAAACGCAAATTTGGGGAACATTTTACGTGTCTTTCTGTTGGCGCATTGATATTGAAAAAATTTCAAACTCATATTTTTACCTTCACGCTGGGCCCCATTAGTAGCAAAGTAATTTGAAGTTTATTCGATGCACTACTTTAACATAATGAAAATTACACGAACGACACCGCGGAGGTATCTTGATCAATTATGGACGGTAGAGAGGCATGGCCATCGTCGTCTGCAACGAAAATAACCTTTTACTTTTGTTGGAATTGGATTACCAGCAGGAAATACCATTTTAAACGCCTAAAAAACTCATACTGTTATTGAATCTAATAAAAATACATTGGTAAATAGATACGTCAGGTATAATGGTGGGTATAATGGTGAAGGCCATACTACCTAAGGGCGTATGTTTATATGGTATCCATATTACCTTAGGTATTATCAGATTATGGTTTAGTACAATCTTAACATAAACCTTTTTCCTACTTACTCAGTGGGACCCTGGTGATCCTCCACGCTTCGAGATGAATGCAGCATCATACATAGGTATCCTGTTCTCTGTCAGCATGTACATTGTATCTCTTGTCACATACATCTATCTCAGGTGAGTGGCATTGCTTCAATATCCAGAGTCAACTGTCTCTTTATCTTAGTTTGTTTGTTTGTTTGTTTGTTTACCACGGTTGGTCCGTGACGGACACAAGCCATTAGATCCATGATGAACTCATGGTCTCTTCCAAGCTCATACAAAAGTACCACCTGGATAGCCAGAAATGGCTAGTCTATGCATGCTGGCCAATGCATCTTTGAAAAGATGCCGAAAATAGAAAAGATAGCAAGAAAAAGAGAAAGAGAAAGATGGCCACTCCCAACACAGTTGTACAATTTACTCTTAGCCCTTACTTCGTGAGAATCAGGAATTCTAATCTCATGCCCCAATGCAAAGGCTGTAGATTTGTCATTAACCAATCAAAATATAAGAAAAGAAAAAATCTTACGATCTGAGTCTTAACCTTAAACAATAATTGTTTGTTAATCATGTTAATTGTACTTTTTGATATACAAATTAACACAAAAGGTCACCCTATCATTTTCAGATGTGAAACTGACACCGTAGCCATCCATCGTAATTTAGCAGCATGTATGGTAGCACTTCAACTGAGTTTCCTGGTTGGGCTCGGAAGATCAGAGAATGAGGTAACGGTAATTTTCATTTCTATATTAGATCATTAACAGTCCTATTTATGATAGCGAATTACATAATTATTTTTTTTAAATGTTAATAGAAAGTTTATGAGATCACATGTGTCATCCGCAAGAATCCATAAAAGATCAGGAACGGGATTTTGTAAATCGTTAACATGGATAATACTAAAGTCTTGGGTTGAACCATGTGGCATTTTAGTTTTAATATGTTATTTTTTACTACTGATTATTTCATTTAAAAAAAAACCTGTACGATAAGAAAAGCACTAAAAGCACCTCCTCTTTATATGTTAGCCACGATAAGTCATTTTACGCGACAGAATGTCATGATTTAGTGTATCAAATGCCTTAAAGAGGTCTATGAAGACACAAGCAGTAATTTCGTCATAATTATCAGCATTAACATTTTATCACCAAGTTTGACTATTTTAGACGGAAACAAAATTGACTTTCAAAAAAATATATTACATGTATGTTTAAATAATGCAATGAGTACTAGTATAGTAAGAATGCATAAGATCAATATGATAATTAATATGTTTATCCGTTTGTTTAAGTGTGTCTATATTATAGTCGCCTATTATCTAAAAACGTTTATTTCATATATAAATTTGTTAAGAATCGTTTAAAGGGACATTGGAAAAAAATTCGAAATTTTATTTATGTATGATTTACACTTTACATGCTAGCAAATAACAGTCAATTACCAGATATCGGGAAAATTTTGATCAAAACCTTTAGAAAAGTCAAAAATTTGAATTTTGTTTTGTTTATTGATCT
Source organism: Ophiothrix spiculata (assembly GCA_000969725.1). NCBI lineage: Eukaryota > Metazoa > Echinodermata > Ophiuroidea > Amphilepidida > Ophiotrichidae > Ophiothrix > Ophiothrix spiculata. The sequence goes on from JXSR01S005053.1 coordinate 58,099, forward strand.
TTGGTGTGAGGCTATTCTCTGAACGTATTTTATTGATGCTATATATCAAGAAAGAGCCAAAGAGTTTGTAAAAGGTCTAACATTTATCATGAATATGCATTTTTATTATTAGACTGGTTAATTCCAATGAAACAAGATGTACAACTTGAGTAAGTAGAACTTGAGTGGAACTGTGGTATTTTAGATAAACGTTATTTATTAAGGGTTTTTTTTTGTCTTTGGTTTTTAATTCCTTAGGCTGTATGTAAAATGTTCGCCATACTACTACATTACCTTTTCATTGCGTCTTTCTTATGGGTTTGCAATGAAGTTTTCAACCTGTATGTGGAGGTATCAAACACCATTCATACGGATACACAGCAGCAAAGACCAATGCTGCGGTACTACATCATCGGCTGGGGTGAGTTGATACGATGATTAACTCTCTAACTGTGTCATTCAGTGGCGTAGCCAGGCCTTTCTCCAAGGGTGGGTAAACCACCCAAGATTTCTCCAATGAATTTTATCGAGCGACTTTACAAGGGTTCCAAGGGGCCGACTAGGCCGAGTTTTTCAAGAAAAACCGCCAAATATTGTGCTTTATGAAGTTTCCAACCTAATTTTTTAGCGATTTTCAGCTCTTATTGGGAAAAGGCAGTTCCTGCCCCCTTTATTTTTCTCCCAGGTCTTCAAAATTTCTCCAAAAAATTTCCAAGGTGGGCAAATTGCCCACCTTGCCCACCCCTGGCTACGCCACTGGTGTCATTTAATATAACTAAAGAAGGGGATGGAGTGGAGTGATCACTCCTATAATACAGGCGCGGCAGCTGGGTTTATTGTTAGGAATGTTAGGAGCCCGGGGGGGGGGGTTCTTCGAAAATTTTTGTACGGGTATGTGCCTACCGGACTCCGAAAAACTGACCATCTCTATACCTATTTTTGGCTCAAAAACCCACCCATCAGTATACCAATTTTAATGGAAAAGCACCCAATTTTACTCAAATTTGGGTGCTTTTTTGCAAATTTTCCCAAAAGCACCCAATTTATGATTGATATACCAAAATCCTGGAAAAATCACCCCAAAAGGTAGGCACATATACGTATACCTTGTCAATGTAAGTAA
>JXSR01S005056.1:1098-11539 GCA_000969725.1 Ophiothrix spiculata
ATATCTGTGACCCGTCATATCAAATGGCACTTTTCGGAATCTACATGTTACTCATTTTGAGACACCACTAACACCAAGTTATTCCACACCTGAAACTGATTGGTGATCAAAAGATGCACTAAATATATTCCTTCAATATTCAAATAAAAAATGAGGAAAGAAAACAAACCGCCTTTATGATTGAAAAAAAAGGGGGAAAATGCAGAGTAACTTTGAAACCGATTGTTAAAGAATAAACCTACGTCTATTTGCTTGATATCAATCTCGAAACAACTATATATAATAATTATCATAGTGTTGAAATGAGACACACAATTTTGTCGAATGACAGATTTTTGAAATGCGACCTTTGCATGGATTTTAGAACTACACAATGAAGTTTGGTAATTTAACGACTTGTTAGAGGTAAGACGACACATACATATGTGTTCTTAATGCCATTAATGGCAAAATTAAATAACTCCTGTAATAAGAAGTACGCAATCACACGATTGAGACTTTACGTCTATTAACACCACTATGATTATTATTAATAGCCAAATCACTTATTATTTAATAGAAAATTCAAGTCCATCTGTTCTAACAGTCAGTTATAGTGAGCAATTTAATAGATCTTCGCACTTACTTTTCAATTAAACACTACTATTTTTCCCTATCACGAGATTTTTTTATATCCAACCTTTATCATTTGCCGGCGTTTCACATTATAACTCGCAACATAATCCAAATAATAGAGTTGAAACCATCAAAATGGTTAGGTGCTCAACCAAATAGGGAGCAATGACGTTATTATTTTATTATTCATTTCCACTAGGAAATATTATTAGTTACCCCCTGCTTGTTCACGAAATACGGGCAAATATCTAGGGTCTGGTGCCATATTCCATGAGGCCGACAGGCCGAATGGAATATGGCACCAGACCCTAGATATTTCCCGTATTTCGTAAGAACAAGCAGGGGGCAACGATTTTATCCTTTTAAGTGTACATGAATTCTGTAATCTCGTTGGTAAACTTACCATCAAAAATGAAATTTTAATCAAAAAAGATTTATAAACAAAGCATGGAAAGCCCCAATGCACAGCCATGCCGCGCGCTTGCCTTTGGTGTGCGCGTATATATCCTAGGCGTGTACGCTTGCGTCACGACCAATGCGTAAACGCCGCATTCCATATGCGATACACTCTTACGCAGCAACTTAAACGACGCACGAACACATTTTTAGTTCAATTGATAGCGAGCAAATAGTGTTTGTGTATGAGTCACGAAATGAGTCAGGGTGTGGCTTATTTTTATTTCTGAAAATCATGAATACGGGTTTTGTTTAAAATATGTTTGACCAATGAGATTACAGAATTCGTGTACACTAAAGGATAATATTTTATATATTCACATTTAATCAACATTCCTAACACTTTTAAACCTTAATACTTTCGCTAAAGTAACATCATCGCTTTATCCCCGACACAAAAACAAGAATATATATGAATTAAATAAAAGTTCATCATAACAAAACCAGAATTAGTTGGAAACTTACTTAACGGTTTCGACTGTCTTGAGCGACTGTCATCATCAGAATGATTTTTTATCCTTCTTCTCGGCTGGATGACCACCAACAGAGGGCTCACTCCTACCCAGAAGAGGATCAAAAACGTGACTAATGAAGTGGTTCCCCTCGTCTCTGCTCGTCTTGGTGGTCATCCAGCCGAGAAGAAGGATAAACAATCATTCTGATGATGACAGTCGCTCAAGACAGTCGAAACCGTCAAGTGAGTTTCCAACTAATTCTGGTTTTGTTATGATGAACGTTTATTTAATTTGTGATATCAAACCTGATGAACCTATTCAAAGAAGAATATATGTGACCCGTCATATCAAATGGTACTTTTCGGAATCTACATGTTTCTCATTTCGAGACACCAAGTTATTCCACACCTGAAACTGATTGGTGATCAATATATTAAAACGGCATCATGATGTAACAAGCTAACATTCTACAAGATATAGATTGATATTTGATCACTCTTAAATGGAACTTTAATCTTTAAGCATCGCTTAACATGGTTTTATCGGTGTCACGAAATGAAAAAAAAACATGTAGGTTCCGACAAGTGGCGTGTTTTAATCTGACAGGTGTTACGGTCAGAGATGTTAAATGACCAAGGCCAAATTCACCTTTCGGGTTCTTAAATGAAATACAATAAATACACTGAAAAGTATTATCTGAAAACTTTCTTAAAACTTTAATATTTGTTTTGGTTTAATTTACAAACTTGCTTGTTGTCTTAAAATACTACTTAACTTACAGATGCCGCTTCAAGAACCGCGCGATCCGGATATTATATTCCACGCTATAGTCCGAGATTGTTCATTAATGTCCACTGCACTAAAATCTTGAAAAAACTTGCAGGCGTATTCTTGCAATTCACAAGTTCCGGAATCCAGCTGGTAAAAGGTTAATCCAAAAGTTTCCTTGCGAAATCAAATGGCGATTTCCACACAACAATTCAGCAATCCTTAAACGAAGCTCCACTTGGCTTAAAAGCTGAATCCAACGCACATAATCCACCCGGGAATTAAATATTAAAATAACAGTTTGTCTTTAATCCTCCAACTATCGTTATCTCCAATCTCCTTTCGAAGTTTAATTAGCAAACTCCACTCCTCTGTAAAATTATCCACCAAAATCAACTTCTCCTGAAGTTGTCAAAAAGTTGGAAGTCAATTCAACTTTATCTGTATAACTGCAACTTGAATCCATCCACACAAAACAAGTAAAATTCACTTCTGCCCAAATCTGATCAGGCCGTGCCACAGTTTCAACATTTTCATCCAAAATTCCCCCACGACATCATTACCACATTTAACATAATAATTTGTACAGTCTTCAATGTGAGGGATTTTCCCAGCATCATTATATTCAAGTTAACAACTCTATTTCTGAAACTTTGGGGAATTCCCAATGATCACCTGATATTTTCATGCAATCAATTGCCTATTAAAATAGAATGGGAAATCAGCTAAAATTGCAAAATATGAATCTTTCAGAAAAAGTCCCTAAATTTCTGTAGCAATCAAAGATTTCAATATTAAGCTTCTCTAATTAAACAATTAATAAACAAAAACAAACAATTCAGTTTCACATAACACAGGTCACATAAAGGTTTGAATAGAATGAGATCCTTTTACTTTGTAGTGCATACTAAATAAAGATTGTTTCGTTTAAACATTTCTGATTTCTCATAACATTGACTATTTAGCTAAATTAGGAAGCTTCAATCGAACTTTTCTCTTGGAGGTCATCAGCCCCATTATAAACACTATTTTGAGATAAATTGTTTTGCTGAGATTTCAGATTACTATTATCTGATGCTAATAATACATCACATTTGCTTGTATTTTTATGCACCTACTTCAAAATTACTCTTACAGTTACTACGTTTATCGGTAGGTTACTGTTTGAAAGGGCTGCTGATCAATATGTTATATTCCTTTTGATATTTTTATTATATTTGATAACCATCGTTTTCTAAAGCTTGATTTAAAATTACATTTTATGTATGTTTTAAGGTTGAGATCAATCATTATTCTTTACCTTTATGTTATGTTGTATAACATATATACTTTCGCTAACAGCAATACTGATTCGCAATTTATTAAACACGAAGGTGTAGGTTGGTTTCATAGTTATGGCTTGAGGTTTTATACATTAGTGCTGATGGTTCCATAACAGAGCGAAGTTATTGTATGATTGAAGCACCTGTTTAATTTAAGATCTTTTAATGTTCGTCATTTTTAAATTTTGTTGAAGCAAAATCAAGAAGTTGCTACATCAAAGGTGCAATTCATGATTCTGATCATGACAATAACTTTCACCTTTTTTCCAACTAAATGCAAAGAAGAGTACAACATAAATGCATGCTGAAAATTTCACTTGATTCCGACCATTTGTTTTCAAGTTATGAGCTTTTCAGTATTTTTGCAATTTACATAGGCTACTGTGTTGTAATTACTGTCGGGGTCCCGACAGTAATTATAAAATGACACATTTTCTCAGTTTTCTCAAAAATTGCAAGCACATTTGAAAGAATGGTTTAGGATCGTAATATATACCAGTCAAGGAGTCATCTTAGCTAAAAAAACTCAATTTTGATAGCGGTGACCTGGAGGATGAAAAATGGATCATGAATTGCCACTTTAAAATGTTACAATTCTGTAAATGTCAAAGTACTGAAATACTGAAATTACCCATTTTTAATATGCAAGGCTAAATCCTACCCTATCCAGCATCTCCCCTCAAGCACACAAAGGTAAATTTGTTTGTTACAGCACTATGAAATGTAATAGCATAAATCGCTGAAACCACGTGAAAAAAGTGTCCATTATAAAGTAAATCTGAAAGTTACAAGAAACACAGTTCATCTTATGGATACAAAAAGTCTCATCGACATTTGTCTATTTCTTATCTGCTTGTTATAGCAGATTTTGAGGAGTTTCATTTTTTTTTGCCGTTGATAAAGCAAAAGAAATGAATCAATGGTATAAAGCACTAAAATCCTACAATAAGGTAAATTATGAACATGCATTCACGTGAACGCAACATAATCGTGTCTGGAAACGAAGCCAAAATTAAATTCTCGTTTTTGCAATATGAAAAACAATTAACGTTACACATTGTAAACATTGTCACATATATTTCAAATAATAATGAAGTTAGCACTTAAAGATCATACACATTCAAAGTAACGAAATTTAATTAACCTTCCTCATAAGAAATAGACAAATGTCGATGAGACTTTTTGTATCCACAAGATAAATTGTGTTTCTTGTAACTGTCAGATTTACCTTATAATAGACACTTTTTTCACGTAGTTTTAGCGATTTATGCTATTACATTTCATAGTGTTTCAAATTTCTGTGTAGTTTTCAATTCAGATTGTGCCAAATAAACAAATGTCTTCATATCAATACAAGAGTACTTGTGATTTCCTTGAATTGTCAGTTTTCTCGTTTAACAATTGACGAAATGCGGAACTAGGAGACGGAAACATTATAATGTATCGATTTATTCAAGAAATATTAAGGAACCTTGAGTAGGGTTTTATAAGTGTCTTTTATGTTAATTTATCAGTGACTCTTTAAGAAACACGTGTTTGATAACGTAAAACAACTGATATTATGGTCACAAAAATGAAATCTAACAAAATGTGATCATGTTATAACCTTGGAAGGTACTTCAACGCCCTATAACGTGATTGGATTTTTAATTAATTACTATAAATAAGTAAAATCATTTCACTAGTTATGCTTAATTAGTATAAATATCATATGTCATTTCCTTAAAGTGTATTTCAAGTTTTATAAACGTAAAAATGATATACACGTTTTTTAATCCTTGTCTTACCAAGGGGGGTGGGGTGGATACCATCCCCTAACGGATGATTCCCTGTCTCATAAAAACGCAAACGAATATGACCTAGGGGTTTTGGGTAGTTGTAAGTTCATCCTTTGCGGCCATTTTAGCAGGAAAAAAAATTAGTTAACAATGGATAGAGGAAACCCTACCCTAGACTATGGTATAAAGCAAAGCAATTTTTAGCGCTCCAATTTCAATTTCATAGGGGGGTGGTAACTACCAGTGGCGTGCCCAAAGGGGGGGCCGGGGGGGCACGTGCCCCCGCCCCCCAGTTTGATGAGTCAGTCGGGGGAAACGGCCCATTCGGGCATCTTGACACAAAAAGATAGAAAAGAAAGGGGAGGAGAGAAAAAAATCAAAAGGAAAGAGAAGAAAATACCTTGAATATCCCTTTGTTTTTGATAATTTAAATATGAAAAAGCAAAAATTTTGCGCGCTTCGCGAGAAATTTCTGGTATTCTGTCAAATTTTGCCATGTTTTGCGTAAAGTGCAAAATTTTTAGCGCGCTATGCGCGCATTATCAAAAAAACATATAAAAATATCACATTTTGCCGCTATTGGTCATTCGGGGGAAACTGATGATTGTGCCCCCCCACTCAAAAAATCCTGGGCACGCCACTGGTAACTACCTCCCCACCCCACCCCCACCCCCGTTGATAACAAACGGTACAACAAATACGTTGGTAAGATAGGGTTAAATGTAGTTCAGCTTCAGCTTTTCGGTTGTTATGTTATTACAATCGGCATCGCCATGTTTACATTTCAAGTATAAAAAGACTGTTTGATGATTCACTTAATGAATTTTTTACGAAAATATCTTCAAAACAACGGATACTCTCAAATGATTGGTGATAATCAGTAGTATCATGTAAGTTAAGGACTGAGAGTAACAAAGCAGGCCGTATCGTCATGTGAGTGCAAGAAAGTCGTATATGCAATGGCTGCCCTAAGTTATATTTATTTTATATCTTGTTACAAGAATGTGAACAATCCCTCAAAATGTCACTGTCTTATATCATTGGTTCTTGAAATGGTTCTTCAGGTGACGTCACAGTCACCTGAAGAACCATTTCAAGAACCACTGATCCAAGACTAGATATTATACAGCGTTCAATCCCAATTTATGACAAATGGCAGCTATTAAAGATACGACTTTTTTGCACTCACATGACGGTATTTGAATGGCAACAATCCCTAGAACAACAAGGTTTAAGACCCGATGGTGCTTTCAAGATGAATGATCTATTTTACATGTGTTGCAATTATCATTTAAATGCTAATTTTTAACAACTGCTGATATAAAACTATAAATTAATACTAACAATCTAAATTAGCGTTATTTTTCAAATGTTGCAATAATGTTATTGTGATTGAAAATTAGGAAATTTTAACTTCCGACCGTTTCGCACTGATAACGTTTTATGCTGACACCCTATCACTCCTACAGCGAAGAGTATGATTTAGATATACAACATTTGATAAAACTAATAATGTTGCGTGTATATCTATAGATATATTGTACGTTTGATACAGAAATAGATGTACGAATGGTTAAAGTGCACCACCGGACATTGTTCTCGATTAAAACATTTTTTCACTTAAACACTTGAATATGTTTGAGGAGCAGAGAAACACGTTTGTAATAGCTAACGAATGTCTTCAATGTATATATTTGTGATATATCACCAAAGGTTGCATCAGAACAACATGAATTATGAGTAACAACAATATACAAGATTTTTTTATACCTTTGTGTACATTGACATTCTCTTATTTTTGCCGATGAACTTGAACGAAAATGCCGAAATCAGTGCCACTGTACTTTTGATTATAGTATAAACGCACACATTACCACACAGTCCAATGGCTTGATGCACTCGTGTGTTAAAATATTACGATAAAGGGACTACTGTCTTTTTTGTGGTTGTGTTTTCTCTAACAAGGGGGATTTTGGTAGGCACCTATCTAATCTAGAGAAGTTTACAGAAAAAATTACAATAAGCTTTTTAAATCATTTGTGTACTACACAAAATATACACGTCATCCTGTTATGATCAACATGATCGTGTCTGAATCAATAATATTGCCTTGTAAGAAATAACTTACAACGACGAAAAATAATCAAGTTTATGAGCTGCGATACATTTGTGTACTGTTATCTATCGTTTTCCTTAACCCTAGTTCTACGAAGGGGGGGGGGGTTGCATTAACCCCCCTACCAACATTTTTTCTGCGCTAAAAATTCCTCGCGCGCAGCGCGAGTTGATTTGGTGTACCTCTAAGTTCATCCTTTGCGCTTATTCTAGTGAAACAATTTCGACCATACCACCTTCAGGAGGGATACAGTGTCCGTTCAAAGTTCGTAGGTCAGGGGGTTGTTGTAACTCTGTGATTTTAAAAAAGTACTTTTTAGTCATTTATATAACAAATATCCATTTCAAACTTGGTATTTATGTAAAACTAGTAATTTCCTACAATATTTAGCAAAAAACCGCAAAAACATTGCATATTCCTGCGATTTTTTAGAAAATTTTGATTTTTGCCTATATTTTCCGTACAATGCTGATTTTCGACATTTTGGTAATTATGATGTCATAGTGACGTCATACATTTTTTTTTTCGTAACTAATCATTCAGTTACCGTTTCTGAATACTTAAGGCTACAGTCCCTAAATCGTCTCGCTCGGCTGAACGTCATTTAACTTCAAGGTTTTACCTACTTACACATATCAGAATATCACATTTTTGGCTTACTAGTTTATACATTAATCTTTACTAGTGATTCATGTCCATTATCATGGTCAAAATGACGTCAATAGACTAGTTCTTAAAGTTGACGCCTTTTTCGCCAAACCTCATAATTTCATGATGTTTGAACAATTTAATTGTTTTCAAATTTTGACAGATTGTAGGCTTGATACTTCTTATTGAATTATAAATAATATTTCATAAATATGTGGAGTTGATTATGAATGCTAATGTAACAAAACCGCGTTGTTTTGCCTGAAAAACACGACGTGAATTACGTAAATTACGTAAATTGCTTGTTTTAAGTATCTACATTATCTTTATTTTGTCTGATATACGCATTTGCATAATTTACTTACAAATTGAGCATTCCATTGAGGCAAAAATTGCAATTTTTATGCAAACGAAAGAAAAATACGACATTCTAATGTTTTTTTTTAGATTTTAGTTCACGATCTCAGCACTGCTTGGCTAGCTCAGCGGTAGATCACTCGCTTCGTAATGCATGACTAACCCTTGGCATTATCCATGTTCGAGTCCCCGCAAATGCAGTGGAAATTATTTATCTTTAAAAAAAAGTTAGTGTTCCAATAATCTCAAGTAGAAGCTACACATTTCTGAAGTAAAAAAAAAGGTTGCCAGATACAATTTTAGTATTTATGTGAATAAATGCAACTCAATTCAGTGCAATACAATTTAGATTGTGCCCAATAAGAATATCTTCATATCAATACAAGAGTACTTGTGGTTTGCTTGAATTAGGAGACAGAAACGTCATAATGTATCGATTTACTAAGGAACCTTGAGTAGGGTTTTATGAGTGTCTCTTAAGGTAATTTATCAGTGACTCTTACAGAAACACGTATAAAAAGCAACTGATATAGAGGTTATAAAAATAAATAACAAATAGTGATCATATTTTAACCTTGGAAGGCACTTTAACACGTTATGACGTGATTTGCTTACACGAAGAAGCGTTAATCATATTTTTCATCAATCATATTTTCCCTCCAAGCGCAAATACATTATCAATATCATGGTGAAACTCCGTCCAGTGCATTTTCAAGTTGTATTAATAATAATATGAACAATATCAGTTAGACCAGATTTAAGGCTACAGTCCCTAAATGGGTCCCGCTCGGCTGAACGTCATCTATACTGCAAGTTTTGCCTACTTTCACATATTAGAATATCACAATTTTTGGCGTACATATGGAATAAGGTCTCTAGATCATAAATTTTTACTAGTGATGTAACATCAACTATCAAGGCCAAAATGACGTCAATAGACTTATTCGATAAGTTGACGCCTTTTTTGCCGAAACCTCATAATTTCATGATGTTTGAACCATTCAATATTTTTCAAATTTTGACAGATTGTAGGCTTGATACTTCTTATTGAATTACAAATAATATTTTATAAATATGTGGTGTTGGTTTTGAATGATAATGTAACATACCCGCGTTGTTTTGCCGGACGTGAATTACGACTCTGAGATCGGCCTGTTTGAGCTGTGAATTGCCTGTTGTTAGTATCTACATTATCTACATTTTGTCTTATATATGCATACTTACAAATTGAGCATTCTATTGAGGCAAAAATTACAGTTGTTATGTAAACAAAAGAAAAATACTGTATTCTAATGTTTATGTTTTAGTTCTTAGTTCACGATCTCAACGCTGCCTTGATAGCTCAGCGGTAGATCCCTCGCTTCGTAATGCATGAATAACCCCTTTCATAGTCCATGGTTCGAGTCCCCGCAAATGCAGTGGAAACTAATTATCTTTTCATGTTTAAAAATAGTTAGGATTCACATTTTCCTAGACAGATCCATAGGTCATTTACCCTTTATGTCTATATAATCAGTTTATTTATATTTCAAGTATAAAAGGGTTTGATGAACTCGCCAAATACAAACTTTTTTTACGCGAAACACTTTAAAAAACATGGACTACTTTTCAATAATTGGATATGATCAGCAGTGACATATTATGTGATTTAAAAGCTGATGATTAGTCTTTACTGTGTTTTGATATGATCAAAAATAAACATATGCCATAGTAGGCTTTTAGGTTTGATATATTTATTAATTTGGTAATGTTTGATAATAACATTCATTTTGATATCACGATTTGTTTGATAGTCAATATTGACACTAAGTATGGAGCGTTTTGCACCAAATTTGACCCAATCGAGCACATCATCAAAGCCTAGTTACGTAACAGTTCTAGTTATTTTTTTCTGAATCACCATTATCTTTAACATTATAATCCTTC